>JZKD02S1804996.1:44146-74962 GCA_000966675.3 Picea glauca | reverse complement strand
GGGAAATACACAACTCAATAATGTGTTTCCTAAGGTAAGGGGTAGGAGAAATATCCCTTAACACATCACAATGTCATAAAAGCCATTTCCCTCTTATGCTTAATTATGTTTTCATCTTTTCTTTACCCATGTTCTTTCACCAACGTCTTTATCTTATGGAGCTATGTTAAACTCCCATGTGTTGTTGTTATGTCAATCGTTAATGTTTCCTTATCATGACCTTGATTTTATTAATTACTTCATCTAGGCTCATCATGTGTTCTATTCCATACTTCCCCCCTTTTGGTTTAGTAGAAAGTTGGAATAGACGTTGCAAAGTTAGGTGGTGATAGATGGAGGTTTAAGGCAACTTGCTAGCCACTTGACTATGAGATGGGTTGGAGACTTGGAGTAATCTAAGAAAGATGAAAAGACACACCCTCATTTTGAGGATGGTATCTAAGGTAAATTGGGATGCTTCCCCTCATTTGGAGAATGATACCTAGGGTAAACTAGATTTTGTAAAATCTCAAGGCTTTGTCAACACTTGACTCAAGGTTGTTAAAAAAATTATACTCATTAAGAAATAAACATACAACTTGTCGGAATTGAACCTAAGTGGGGAGGATAACATTCCATCTCATAGTCCCCCAAACTAAACATAATTGAGAACCATTTTTCAAGATATAATGGAACTATGATTGTATAAAATTGATACAAGGAAGAATGGACATTGAGTCTAATGTAGTTGAAGGCATGGCATGTCCAATTCACATTATCTCATGGTGTAATGATCTAAAACGCTATAACACTATAGTCACAATAAAAATTACAATAAGACAAATAGCAACATGTAATCTTTCACACCATAATTTATTGTTAGAGAAATGGTCTTGTAAACAGAAAAGGGGAAAATTTGTATTAATTTAAAAACCACATATGATAACGCCTGAGGAATACATCAAGTCCAAAATTTCCACAAAGACAGTAAAAAATGATGCCATGTTGAGGGGCCACTAAACCTATTGGTAACAGAACTACAATTTCAAATTTAGTCTTGCTTTCAAAAGGATTAGCTGAGTATACTCTATAAAAATTCCTCAATATGCATATTACTGAAATGAAACATTTTTTAAACTCTTGAGTAGAAATCCCAATTGGAATCCATTACCCATAATCTTGTGTTGAGGCATTTAAGTCCAATTGAACATGTGCTTCTATGGGAGATGAAGCTTCTTCTGAATTTCCAGGGAAGTCATTGTCTATTGGAGGAGACGAAGTCATTGACTTAAATCCCACCACATGAGGGTTGTGCAGGAGCATAAAACTTTTGTACTTTCTCTCCACCTTCAGTCATCATTTCCAGAAGCCACGACAATGTTCATAATACCCATTACAATCCCACATTCATGTTGAAACGATAGTAGTAGTGAGGGATAAGATTACTCTCGTCGGACTAGTTATGAAGGCTCCCTGTGGGCGCATGGCGAGCATGTGTCTTCGTCCTTGATTTGAGACTCTAACAAATTCCCTCCATGTGGATGATTCACACAATCTTGGTTAATGAAATGGGGTCCTAAGGAAATAAAAGATCCCCCCATTTTACCTACCTTATGACTTCGTGTTGTCATGGGTTCTAAACTCTCCATGTGGATGGATTGCACACGTTTGTTTAAGAAAATAGGGTCCCAAGGGAAAAAATGACCCCTCCCCCTTTTTGATTACCAAATGACTTCTTAACCTCATGGGATCAGTTTTTGGAGTTGAGTTCCATTGATCGAGAGGATCCCTGCTTGCATCCTGATGACCTAATTAGCTTATTTATCAACTTCCTAATTATTTGATCTTAGCACATGGAAGAATTCGATTGTGAGAAAGATCTGTATTTCTTTTTTTATTCTGTGAAAAATGGCTCAGAGATTATTTTTTTGAGGAAAGATTTGAACCTTGTATATTTAATTGTCAGCTTGGAATCCCCGACGACTATGAGGTCAGTGACGCCTTTAGAATTTGCCAAAATTAGACCTTGTAGCAAGGCATACGCTTCAACTTGGTTGTTAGAGGACTGACCAATGCTCTAGGCAAAGGTGGATTCCATATTTCCTCCAAAGCCATACAACATCCCACTCGCTCCTACCACCTCGGTAGAGAAATGGTCTTTTCATTCTTATTACTAGTTAAAATCCACACCACATTTTAATACCAAAGAAATGGTTTTTTCATTCTTATTAGTAATTGAAATCCATACCAAATTTAATATAAAAGAAATGATCTTTTCATTCTCATTACTATAAAAAATTGAAATCTCAATATATGTCCCGAATGTCCTTATACTTATCCTTGCACAGGATTTGGGATGTTCTTACCTTAAGGACGACTTTCACTGACTTTCACAATAGATTCAAGTTTTGATAAAATATGGTCTGCCTGGTTAGAACACATAGCATATTTCTATTTAGCAAAGCACATAACATATATCTATTTAATGCAATATCCTTGAACATGATTTGGAATGCCCTTACATTAAGGCCTTTCACAATAAATTCAATGTTTGATAAAAAGATGTTGTGCCATTGTTATAACATATAGCATATCTCTATTTAGCAGAACACATAGCATATCTCGATTTAACACTACTCTAGAGGAACCACGATTTCACATGTTTCAATTACACAATTTTAAAGTTGTTTCCTTGAGCCCTGAGATGGAGGCACACAAGGCTATCGAGCCTCTAGATTACATATCCTCTAAAACTAATCTATTGTATTGTATTGTCTTTTCTTTTTTATTCCTATCTCTTTCACATAAAGTGTATTGGTGCTTATGGGACCACCATTTTCTAATTGTTTTCAAGTTTCTTAAGTTCGAATAATTTTTAAATTCACCAAAAGCCAAACATGCCAAACATGGTGTAACATCATTTACTAAATAGTATTCTATGTTTATATTGACAAATGAATAATACTAAGTTGGACAAGTGACAAACATTAAAATAATATTAAACATTCAAATGAAAATCTTGAGCTTAAGATATACATAATGTCTCTCGTGAGCGTAAGGCTTTAAAATGATCTTAAAAAACATTAAAAATATATCTTTCAATGATGATAATTTATACTCGATTCATATGATAGAATAAATGTGATTAAAGATAAAATTGATTTTATGTTTATTCAACAAGTTTATTTAAAAAAATATTGTTTATGTGAATTNTATATATATATATATATATATATATATATATATATATATATATGATAAATTGATCCAAATCCACTCAAAGAATATATGATTGATATATTTCATAATTGTCTTATTAAATTAATTATCACAAAACATTTTTATAATTATAAACATTTTATTTATTTGATCAAGCTAAAATCTTAGCATTAAAGTCTTATTATCTTAACAATTTAAACTATGAAGATGGTTATAAACTTAGTTTTTCGTGGAAACTTATTATAGATGATCTACATCAATAAACCTTTCTCTTTATCTTTTTATTTTTTCTGTATCCCCACGTTTTATTTTTCCTTTTGTTTGAACCACCTTCTCTTCTTGTTCTCTCCCTTATCTCGATTATTATCCTTTATCATCCTTTTTTTTCGATAAAATACACATCCCGAGAAACCCTCTAGGTACTTCCCCTCATTTCAAGGATGGTGTAGGAGGTAAATCGACCGATTGCACTTTGGACATCGAGTGAGGCCCAATATTATCTACAAAGGCAACTAACCTGGGGACTTGACCCTGTAACCTCCTACTTGTAATTCAAAGCACTTGTGATCTCCTACTTGTAATTCATAGTATTCAACCACTCAAACTAACCAATCAAACTTATCTTTTATCATCCCTATAAAACTAACATCTTCTTAAAATCTTTCTAATTTAAATCATTTTCTATTAAAAAAATTATGTTTACTTCCTACTTTACCTTCTCTCATATTACAATTTATCTTTTTATACATTAATTATATAATATTAAAATTATAATAACATTACATTTCTTTTCACTTTTAAATCCTTCTCATAAATCTAACCCTTGGTAGCTTTCTCTTATAGACCCATCCACCTCTTATATGTTTAAGAATTTGGCTACTCAATAATCGTTTGCCTTATCTTGTCCTTAAATAATTTATCACTTTTTTTCTTTCTTTTAATTATTACTAGTTTCATATCGTACTCTCTCCACCACCGTGCTTGTGAATGAATTTTATATTAGGTATAAGTAGTTATAAGACTTAGCTTATTAGTATCTGCCGAAGCAGGTACTGCATTAACTCTTTAGGTGCGAAAATACAATAATTTGACCAACTTATTTTAATGTTGGTCCAAAATAAATATTATTTGAAATTTTTTAAATTTAAATTATTTATTTTATTTTTGCAATTTCATATACTGATTTTTTTATTAGTTCTTAAGTTTTGATAGGACTTAATTACTTTTGGTGTAAGCAATTTTGATTTCTCTATTTGTCAAGGTTTTAAAATAATTTAAAATTACAAATTTTTTATTGGTTTCATTTTCCCTATCTCACTGCTTTTACTTCATTCATCAATACACTGATAATATTATTAATTATAATTACGTCTAACACCATCGCAGTCAATTTGTTGTTTTTGTGACGATACGCATGCATTGAAGCGGTTAGTATGATTTTAAAGTGAAGTGTAGAAAGGAATCAGAAAATAAGACACCATGAAACCATAGATCATGGTAAGATCAATAGATCCATTTTTGCTTTCATATTGTGTTGTGTTTAGAATGAAGACATCTTGTATTATCATAGTCCGTATTTATTTGTGGTGAAGAGAAAAATCGAACATGTCGATGGAAGCACATGGGATGATGGTGTTTACAAAGGTGTTATGCAAATAGTGGTAGTCTATGCTTTAGATGTCATTTATTCTGTCGGGTTTGAATATACAGGTGACAAGGGATGTTCTATCAAGTTAGAGAAGCAGGGTGGCAATGGCAACGAAAGAGGCAAAACTAAAACGGTGATTAACAAGTGCATAACAATGTAATATTGTAGCCTGGAATATTTCACTTAATTATGAATATTGTAGGAGGTCGTAGCTTTGAATATTTCACTTAATTATGAATACTATAGGAGGTCAATGAAGGAGTGGGGCTGAAGATATAGAGATCACGTTGGACTTTCCAATAGAGGTAAGTTCATTCGACCCATAATGTTGCTATAAATTTATTGGGGATGGTTGTATGAGGGGTCGGGTGGACATTACCATCTAGATAGGGATTATCACAGAGACTAATATTATTAATGAATTCATTAAAACAATATGGGTGGGAATAAGTACATGGGGATTTTCTTCCAAATATTCGAGGATTTCGGTTGGACAAATTCAAAATCTCATTCCTAGACTAAGCATCGAATCTTGGCTCCTGAAAGCTCATCAGTGTGGAAGAACTTCAAGAAAGAAAATAGTAAGGAAGATACTTGCATATATTTCCCTTCGCTTTAAGGGATATTGGTTGTCTTCTCAGAAAAGCTTATGACCCGATTCAAAGAAGGTCCAATAGCATTAGCAAGTACGATATCTGCTCTGGTTCAGTACTGGTGCTACTGCTATCATTATTACTGCAACTCCTGCAACAACGTAACCTATCGTTAAATTGGAGATACGAAATAGGAAAAAAACTTTAAAAAAAAATTGAATTAACCTGTTACAATCACTAACATGTTTCAAACTTTTGTGTCTTGAGTACCTACAAGGATTTTTCTTTAGTTTTTGATAGGGAAACAAATTGAGGGATTAATTCAAGCAATGAGTTGTTTGTAAAAAAAATTGTAGCAAGTTATCCAAAAACCCACCATCGCCCAAGCATTTGTCTGGATGGGTGTTGTCGTATAGACCAAAGGAAATAAATGTTATCGATTTCGGCATTCCATAACCACATCTCCCATTAATATTCATACAAACACTACAGGTTTGATCTCCGTGGGGGTTGACATGCCATGTTACCTCAAAACCTTGCCATGGGAACTTCTAATTCATATTGATATCAATGCAATTTGACAGGCCATGTTACCTCAAAACCCTACCATGGGAGCTTCTGAATAATATTGAAATGTAAATACTCCTTGTGAATTGCACACGAATTGGTAGTTGGAGATGCATTTTGTGGCACTGAGTATCCTTTATTACTTTACAAATATTGTAATAGCAATCCTTGCAACGAAGATGTATATTGTAATTATAGCAATCCTTGCAACAAAGGTGAATATTGTAATAGAAACCCTTACAAGGAAGGTCACCTGACATACATCGAGTCGGTGTCCTTTTGTGCTAAGAATAGTTGTGTAACTCCTCCACTAATAACTCCTCAAGTGGGTTCCCTCTTGCTGCCATAACTAAGAAGGTTTCATGCCAAGAATACCCTGACAACGATGTAGTGTGCCCGGTCTTTAAGACATTTGACATTGTAAATAGGTCCAAGATTAAGTTACAGTGGTGTGCCTCTACTACTGGTCTGTATGCTAATATTCTGCTAAGAATATCTTAGTGGTGGTGCACCCTTATACACTCGTTTAATAATAACTTTAACGTTGGTATGAGACTAAACATATGATATTTAGCATGGTATTTAGCAATTTGCAAGGACACGAATTTACACTGTATATAACGGAGGAAGAGTAGGGCCAAACTAAGTTTTACTTTAACCTCGATTTCTACTATTTAGAACAAGAAAGAAAATCCCTTTAATTAATGTGTATATGGGAGAGGTCCAGATTATTGAATAAATTGGGCTTTTACTTTAACCTCAGTTTTGAGAAAATAAATCCCTTTAATTAATGTGTATATGGGAGAGGGTCATATTATTAAATGATTGTATTTTGCTATTGAATTAACTCTGGACTATATTCTCTTATTGAATAATAAATCCCTTTAATTAATGTGAGAGGGTCATATCATTAAATGATTGTATTTTGCTATTGGATTAACTCTTGACTATATTCTCTTATATATGATTGTGGAAAAGAATGAGAGTAGATGACCTGTGATAATGCTATTTTGTGTGTACATTCAAACAATAGAATGTGACAGTCATATCTGTCAAAATTTGACTCCAAACTCACAATTTTACCTATATACATTGAATCTGTCTTTCTATTTTTTTTTTGCAGTAAAATACAATGGCCACGATTCAAAATGTGTCCCTTATGATAAGGGGCTCAGAAGAGTCTGACATGTATACCAATAACAACACAATTATGTTTGATACGCAAATAAAGTTCTATTAAACATTTGAACTATCTTCTTCATAAATTGCAGCTTAAATTAACATCTATTATGTTGAACCACAAGGTTTGTTAATCTTGGGAACCATTGAGATGTGTGTACTTATGGAGTTGTACATCCAAACATTCAACTCCTTTTTCATTGGTCCCGTGGACACAACAACATACCAAAGAAAAAATGCAAGTTTATGTTGTCTCTTTGTATACAAGGTGAAACCAATGGTAATGTCAATAATATCAAATAAAAAAATGTCTCAATTGATTATTTATTTATTTATTCCAATGGTAATAATATTAAATATAAAAATGTTTGAATTGATTATTTACTCTACTTTATGGGTTAATATGGTTTTGAAAAAAAATCCAAAAAATATATATCATTAAAAATTTTGAAATAATAATTAATGATGAATGGCATTATACCATTGAGATGGTTAAGAGGAATGGTTTCATGAATAAGATATAGTATTTTAATAATAAAAATGGAGGAAACTATATTTATAAAACAATTTTCCTAAACAAGAAGGGATGCTTCAAACAATTTTCCTAAACAAGAAGGAATGCTTCTCCTGGTTTGGTGTATAACTTATAAGTCAAAGAGTGTTTGCATGTGTGGCAATTTGAACGAGTATCCATACCTACTTCTTAAGACAACATGTCCATATATTTATAAGTCTTTGCCAAAGGCATAGAGAGACTATAGAGATCGAAAATTCGTTGACTTTATATTAGTTTGTCGTTTAACTACAATTTTTTGCATAATTTCTATTGTTCGAACTACAGAACTAAAAACATTATTTTTTTTAAAAACCCTTATATGCCATGATCTCATTGGATAATAGATTTGAGGTCTTATTTCCAGCTTCGCTATTCCCAATGATTTATATTTGGGATATCCAAAGTTTTTATCATCTACGGTCTTTTTGAATTTGTACTATTCATACTGAAATGTTTAGATATCCAAAATTTATAACATTTGATAATTCGTTGACTTTATATTAGTTTGTCGTTTGACTACAATTTTTTGCATAATCTCTATTGCTCGAACTACAGAACTAAAAACATTATATTTTTTTTTTATATAATAAAAAAACCCTTATATGTCATGATCTCATTGGATAATAGATTTGAGGTCTTATTGCCAACTTTGCTATTCCCAATGCTTTGTATGTTGGCATATCCAAATTTTTTATCATATATGGTCTTTTTGAATTTGTATTATTCATATTGAAATGTTTAGATATCCAAAGTTTTGAGCATGGATAGTCAGTTTTCATATTACTTTGTCCTCTGAGTAAAAAAATTTAGCATAGTCTCCATTGTTTGAACTATTGTTATTATTATTATTATTATTATTATTATTATTATTATTATTATTATTTTCTTTATTATTGCGTACTTGGAGAGGCGTTTTCATTATTCAATACATAAACAGGCCTACCACACTGCATTCTTTCTTAAATGTTTGCACAACGCAATGCCCTTCGACGGTTATGACAGCCTTAAGTGTTTACCTAAGAGGCCTTGTAGCCTTAAATGTTTACTCAACGAGCATGTTACAATACATTTTCCTCTGATTTTTGGATACAATGTTGTCTGTAGTGAATTTGGGCAATATTGTTCTTCACCGACATTATTGGTTCATTGTTTGATGCTTATTCGTTGGTTCGTCCGATGTTGTTTGTTGTTGTTTGATTCAACTTTGCAAAGTTGAGGTTCTATAGTTGCAGTTGGACCTCTCCGTGCTTGTTCAATGGTTTGTTCTTTGTTGCTTGCTCTTGTTTGCTTCAACTTTGAAAGGTTGGGGTCCTGCATCCGCGGTTGGACCTATTGTTACAGTTTGCAAGGTTTGGAGTTGTGTTTTTTTCGTTCCTCGTGTTAGCACCATGATTTTCATAGTTGAGGTTATAGGTTTGTCAACAATTTGCAAATTTGTGCATGTTAGCACCCATATTGTTTTTATGACTAGCAACATCTAACATCTCCAAGGGTCATTTTCAAAAGGAAGCTTATCATTTATTTGTTCCATTTCCATTTACAACTGTGCACTGCAACATTCACTGTGTGCTGGAAAATTCACTGCACACTGCGCAAAGAATGTTGTTGCCCAAAGAATGTTGTCGCGCATAGAATGTTGTCACACAGTGGATTCTGTCGCGTAGTGGATTTCATCGCGCATAGGATTTCGTCGCGTAGTGGATTCTATCACGCAGTATATTTCGTTGTGTATCGGATGTTTTCGTGCAGTGGATTCTGTCACGCATAGGATGTTGTCGTGTAGTGGATTTTTCTAGCACATAAGCTACAGGTCGCACTACAAAAATTATTGGTTTAGTGGTCAACTTCAAGATCAATTTCTGACCAACTAGAGAGGAATTTTGAAAATCCCCTAGAGTTTTTTGTCGAGGAAAAACCAAATAATAAAAACCTCTCTCAGATTTTAAAAATGTGTCATGGATTGGGAGATTCGAAGAAATCTTTGAGCCCTATTTTTCATTTTTCGTGATTTTCTGTCCGAGACATGTTTTTGCAACACGTATTCCGGCCATATGGAGATGATTTTAAAGAAACCGAGAGAGATTTTTTTTTATAACGATCTTAACTACAAAAACCTCTCTCGGTTTATAAAAATAGTTTTTTATAAGTGATATATGATGTCATGTTTAACGCCTATTTTACTAGTTTGTTGTGTTTTTGCTGTAGGTTATTGTTACGTAACAGACTTGTTGTGCAGGGATGACAGAGTGTCCAGAAGTGAAAATGATGGCTCATCACAACCATATGGTCGAATTTGGATCATGATCAATGACTGTAAAGAATATTTCATTTACGATTATGATTTGGCAAAGTCGGGTTTTCTATTTTTAGTGAATCCGTTGAAGTTATTGTTCTCTTTCAAAGAAAATGGATCCATGATTCCACGAGAGAATAACTCAACCCTAACAGCCAAGGGTGACATTATATTTCTATATAAGGGGATCATTTCTATGTAAACATGGTTGGTTGGCAATTTTGAGAAACAAATGCTATTGTATGTAGTCTGAGTTTTTGACTGAAATTTAATGCAAAGGTCATGTGATTTGATGAAAAGATTCTAGTTGTAATAGTCGGATGTATTGTGTTTCTTTCTCTATGTATTTGTTTCATTTTATCTCTTATTTCATATCCTCTCAAGATAACTTCAAATTCGTCCACATCGGTGCTCTTGAGTTGCTTCCAGTATTTTTCTCCCGCCACACTTTACGGTTAACACTGAAGGTTGTTGCTCACCTAGCATTTTCCTCTCGAATCCAGTCACTGAGTCATTTATTATGTCTCTTCCTCAGACCGACTCCATAGCCCGAGTTTTACTTTTCTGCGCCAATATAACCAGAAACATTTTATCATCGGTGTTAAATATAACCATTGTTTGCAAATCCATATCCTGTACGGAGACCGAGCTATTCCCAAGAGAGCCCTCTCTAGATCCGAAAGGTTAGTTTCGGATCTCAAAGTTGGTTGAAAAATTTACCTTCATCGTCTATTTATTAGACAAATAGATTTATGGAGTGTTAATGCCTCGTTCATAGGTAAGTTTATGTGCCATGGTTTCGTTGCTATTCCTTGTTTGTTGTTTGTTATTTGCAACTTGCAAGTAAGAATTTTCAATACTAGGAATCCCTGGCTCAAAATCATGTTGCAGAACATCTTTCTGTGTGACTGCTACGACGAGAATATTGTCCTTGTTCTTGAACACCAATATTCTATACAGAACCCACCTTTTTCGCAACTATAGTGACATATAAAAAAGAAAACTCCTCATTTTTCCTGCTCCTGAAAACCATACGTTTGGTGTATTTTTCCCAATGTTCTCCTCATATTTTATGTTCCTGGAAACCATATGTTTGGTGCATTTTTCCCAGTCTTGTTCTACTTTGAATGTCGATGTTGGACACAAAACCCGCATCTGTTGCAGCTACAGTGAAATATAAAAAAGAAAACTGAATGTTCTCCTCTTATTTTATGTTCCTGGAAACCATGCATTTGGTGCATTTTTTCTAGGTTGTTCCCTTTCAATCACATATGCCAACTTCCATGTCCTGGATATCGTTCCATAGTTGTTTCGAAAATAGCAATGCAAAGGGGTTTAGAAAACGAATTCAGATTTGTCACTGGGGGCAAGCATCTGTCAGGGCCTTGTGACAGCCTGACAGGGCATGCTTTTATTCTCTGAATCAAAAACTTCATCCACTTGTTGCCTTTGTGTTGTCCTTTTATGTCTTTTAAAGCATATTCTACCATTAAAAAGATTATAGGATGCACACGTGGAATAGGTTCAAAAATGATATGCCTTGAATACTTGGTCTTTGTGCTGAGCAAATTTATAGTGTTATTTCATTTGTGTTGTCTCTTCTGTTTGGTTCACTGTTCACTATACATTTGTTTGTTTGTCATATGTTGTAGCGACTAGGGGGATTGAATTTGACAAGAATAAGGTTGAAGGATACATAGCAGAATTGGTATGCAGTTCTGCACTTATAGTTTTTTTTTTCTTTTTTTTTTTCTCTATGTTTGTATATAAATTGAATATAGCTAAGAAACATCTTGAAAATCACAGCTTAAGAGATGAAACAAGTAATATATGTTGATTCCTATGAAATAGATACAGACTCCAATGTACATGAGAGCATTGACCAGGTATTACATAGCAATGGGACTTTTAGATTGGATGCATTCTCGTATACTGTAGGAGATTTCCTTTTCAATGCATTTCAAGTTCTAGTGCATTTATGTTATTCCTCGACCGACCTTTCAATGGATTGATAGATTATCTCTTGGGTTGTTTTAAAAATGGTGACGTTGAGGCATTGGAGTCACATCAATACGAATTGGCATCTGATTTTCTTTGGCAGTTGCATGGAATACATGATATCACTACGTATTTTTCAAAGATGCAGTTGTCTGCATCTACAATTCTTCCTTCTCATGAGAGGGGACTTTGGGGAGATACATTTTGTATATGGTGGTTGTCTAGGTGGCTGAATATATCAATTGGAATATGGTCATTGACAATAAAAACAAGATATCTACTATTTAACAAAACTGCATCTAGCGATCCATATTGCATCTTGTTCCATGATGCCAATCTTGTCAGTGGTCATTATGAACCACTACTCTATAGAAAATTATCCATATGAAATCTTAGAGGACCTCATATTTACTTGTCCCTCATTTGCAAAGACCGTGAATCGCAATGGAAATGAATTATGCATTGTATACACTGCAATGGCTTGCAGATAGCAATAATTATTGCATCTAGTTGTGGAGATAGTCTGTTCAATGAAATTTTCTATTTGGTAGAAACAGAGTTCGATGTGCAGTCAATGCAGATTTAAACTGTACAATCCTTTTGCAATGCAATTATAGGTGGCAGCCAATAGGATTTTAGTTGCTTTCATCAACACCTTTCACCATATCTACTAGAAAATATGCCGACAATTGGAAGTTGGAAAAAATACCTTGTAAACATGACACTGCCATATGAGAAAGGAAATGTAGAGGGTGGCAGATTATGTTTGCAATGGATATCTATCATATTTAGAGTAAATATCCAGGTCTAGTCGGCCCTGTCGAATGGAATTGTCCATTCCTATTGTATTGATTCAAACTACGGTCGAACAATTCACATCAAATCATTGAAAACAGATACGCCACATATCCATTATCAACCTTTGATGAGAAATACTACTAGTTCAGGGTCCACTGTCCATGCCACCCAAACCGCATCAAATCTGCATACGCGGCACATGCTATTTAATGAGAATTAAACTTGTCCCAGTTGTGATGAGGCCATACAGAGCTTAAAAAAAAATGTATACTAACTTATCACAACTTGAAAAATGTCATACATGAGAGAAAACAATTCATTGGTAGTATAGGAAATACTACCATTTCAGGGTCTAGTGTCAATGCCACCCAAACTGCATTGAATCTTCGTAATCTATTTAATTAGAATGAAACTCATCCTAGTTGTCATGAGGTCATCCAGACCTCGAACAAAAAATGTACACTAACTTATCACAACTTGAAAAAGGTCATACATGAGAGAAAAAAGACATTACTACACTTCCTTCTAGACAGAAACTGACATATCACAACCTAAAAAAAATTGTTCATGCACAACACAATCACATTTTCTCTTTTTTTGTTGAGCACAAACATCACATGTCGAATGAAAAAGAACATAAAATTTTGCATCATCGAGACGGTGAGTATGCAATGCTCATAAGAAATGTCGATTCCACCTCCAACATGGCTTGTCAACAAGTGAAACTAGTTTCCAGTGGCAATTATAAGTTAACCTACCACATCTTGAAAAAATAGATACGTGAGAGAAACATGTACGACCACATATCCCACAATGGTCATGGTACTGATCGAGAGGAAAAAATCACATTTCATGGGCTAGATCCAACACCATGCACTGCTGCCAATGAAAACCAACAAACACTTTCTACACATACTTCCCTACAGAAGAAAGATGCAAAACAGATCTATATGAAACAAATTAAAGACACTCCTTCCATTGCATGTGCAATTTGTGATCAATTGAATTTCACAAAAAACACTAAGTCTTTCACGCCTAATTTCGAAGCAGAATACCTCTGCTTGACACTAAATGATAAAACATTTTCCAGTGGCAATGTTTGTCTTCCATGCAAATGATCACTTGAAAATGGAAAATTTCCACACTTTGCAATGGATGACCAAATAAGATGTAATAAACCACTACCATATGTAAGTTCACTTACATAACTTGAAGAGAGACTTGTGTCTCTGCGAATTTCATTTGCACAAATCAAACCCTGGGGCTATAAACAACCCCAAATGGGCTTAATAGGATCAATTATTAATGCGCTTGTCCAACTAGATTTTGTGCAAAAATCCTTGCCACAATTCATTAGCTATACAATGACAATTGTTGTAGCTCTCAAAAGATGCTTGCAATACAAGAATGCATACCAAACAGGTAAAGTGCGTGTGCATGTTGTCATGAAGGAATTAAAAGAATTATGTTCCAGGACCCTGTACAAAGCACAAAACATTTGTATAAATGAGAACTGGAACAATGTTCTTGGAGAAGGGGATGACATATCTGTACAGACTCTTGAAACTACTAATGAATTTGATACAAGTGATGAATCGGAGAATGAAACACCTGCTGAAACATTGATACATGGATTCACTGACTCACAGCACATTCGTGACTTGCAAGACAAGATTGTCGAAATTGCACATGTTCAGGGGAAACGTCCACTTGGAATATTCAAGGACAAATTTGTTGAGGAAATGAGCTTCCCAACACTATTATATGGAGATCCATGTCCCAGTGACATTACAGAATGATTCAACTACCATAAAATAGTTCATGGGAGTTGCTACATTCAAGTGGTGACTTCTCCTGTCACAAAACAAAAATTTGTTTTTCAAAAAAATGTGCATAATGATTGAGCAAGTGTTGTCTTGAATGTGGGTGAGAATAAGAAAAGGCCAGCTACAAGGAAGAAATTTATTGGCCAAAGATGTCAAGTACAAAGCAAACCTAGAAAAAATCCTGAAATTTGATATTGGATACATAGATTTCAAAAACATGTGCATCTCTCCTGACTATTTGCAACAAAACAAGAAAACTATTTTTGCAATGATCCGACAATTGGGACTGCCAACATTTTTCATCACATTTACAAGTGCAGAGCATCGCTAGGATACATTGGTGGCTACAGTGTCTGCATTGTATAGGAACAACAAAAGGAAAAAACAAACTGATACAATGGAAAATGATGACATTGACTACCTCATAAGAACAGACCTAGTGACATGTACTCGCTACTATAGACATAGAATAAATTCTTTGAGACAATTGATATGCCACGATGAAACATTTTTCAGAAAAATATCAGACTACTTTTTTGTGACTGAGTTCCAGAATAGGGGGAGTGAGCATGATCATGCACTATTGTGGATAGAGGGTGCACCGGTCTATGGAAATGATAACAACTCATAGATCGAGCAGTTTGTGGAAAAATACATAACATGCAACACAAATCATTTGGATCCAGAACTTGCCAAATATCATAGACATTATCATACAAAAAGATGTAAAAAAATGAAAAAATTCACATTGCAGATACAACTTCCCTGTGCCGCCAATGAGAACAACAAGAATCATATAGCCACTTAGTTTAGAGGACAATGTTTTCATTGATAAATCTAAATCCTTGTTCGCATTTCTATAACAACGAGACTTTGATGAGTTAATGAGTTTTGATGACTTCTTGATAGAGCTAAATCTAACAAAAGATGAGTACATCCAAGTCATACAATGTACGCTTAAACAACCAATAGTTTTCCTTAAACGAAAACTTTCCCATATTTGGAACAACATTTTCTCCAAGGACATTCCATTTATGTGGAATGAAAATACATATGCACAGTATGTCCTCAATGCATATGCTGCAACATCGTATTGTACCTTGTATATGAAAAAGTTGACAAATCTATGACAAGTGCACTCAGAAGAATACGCAAATAACATGAAAGAATTCATATTGATGCTATGCAAATGATATGTACGCTTGGAAATACATTACTTAATATTCAACAAATGTTTGCTCAACAAGCAGTCCACATTGCACTTTCCCTGCCCTCAATTGTAGTTCAAGGAAATGTGTCTTCATAAACACATCTCCACTTGAGAAACATGCATTTGTGTTGAAACCACCATCTTTGCTAGAACAAGAGACTGACAATTCAGAGAACGTGCTATGTCACTCTATTATTGATTATTACCTCCAGCGTCCATCTCCTATTAATCATATCTTCTTAGCAGAGTTCGTATCGCATTACAAAAAAAATGGTGCACCCATATCAAAAAGAAAAAATCCCTCTATAATACGCTTTGTCAAATACAACAAACATACTAACTATGAAAACTATTGTAGAGAAAAACTATTGTTATACATTATGTTCGGTCAAAATGAAAACACATTAAAACATAGCTTCCCTACATGGGGTGATCTATAGTATGTATATTGCCTCTGAGACTATAGTACAAACTAATGAATCTAGATTTACATACAATGTTAATCCAACATGGGGTGATCTAGAAAGTGCAGTTAATGAACTAGAAAACCTTGACAATCTTGATGAGACATTCACAAACTGTAAAACAACTAGAACTCTCTACGATTCCTATGACTTGTAAGCAGATTTGCCTCGTCCTCGAGCAGGCGGCATTGAAAAACATATCAATCTTGGTTTTCAATTCACAAAACATCCTTTCCTTATTGAAAATAATGAATACCATAGAGTCAAACGTATGTTGAATCGAGAACAACAAACAATTCTAAAGGACATTGCACTTAAAAAATGCTTGAACATGCACACTCTTGTGCACTTGTTCCTTACAGGCGGGGTGAGAACAAGCAAGACATTTGTAGCGAAAGCACTATTCCAAATGCTTATACGAATCTATGATTCAAACAATTCCTCTGATCCTATGAAACCAAAGGGGATAATAGTCACATACACAGGAAAAGTTGCATATAATGCAGGTGGAACAACAGTTCACTTTGCATTTTTATGCCTTTTAATAAGTCACAATTTCTTCCACTCAGAAAGGAAATGTTAGATACCATGTCTAAGCTTTATAACGAACTGAAACTTGTCTTCGTAGATGAGGCATCTTTGATTGGAAGTCGCTTCTTGTATTCCATTGACAACCGACTAAGAAACATAAAACATGTGCACACCAAATACTTTGGAAACATTGACATGATATTATGTGGGGATCTTTACCAAGCGCAACCCATCCAAAATTCTTTGATATTTGAACAACCTATGGTCAACATGAAAACAGTGACATGTGACTTCTGGAAAGACAATATAAAATTCTTTGAATTACATACTACAATGCACCAGACAGATGAAACATTTATTGCAATTATAAATAGAATGTGAACAAACAGCCAAACACATGATGACTTAACATATATCAATTCAAGGTGCATGTGACCTGAACCAATAGACCCAACCTTCCCTTACCTATTCTACACAAATAGGGATGTTTCAATGCATAACAGGTACATGCTATCGCTCATGCTTGTCGATGATATCATCATCAATTCAATTGACCTCGAAGAAGACAACCATGGAAATGTGCCACGTCGTGAACATACAACCACTTTTCCTTTGCAACTTGTCCTGGAATTAAACGTGCTGGTTGAAATATATGCCTGCAACTATGATTCACAGGATGGCTTGCTGAATGGTGCATATGGAATACTCAAAGGCTATACCAAAACATAAAAACTTGATTTCCTCTGAATTAAGTTCCATGAACCGCATATAGACCACTGACAAGCAAACTAGTTGGCTTATCTATATAATTCAAACACTGCAGGCGATTGGACACTTATCTTTTGAATATTAAAACCAATCTCGACATCGACAAAGGCAGGTCGACTGAATATTCGAAAAAAAATTCCAATTAAACTTGCATGTGCACATATAGTCCACAGATCGAAAGGACTGACACTTGATAGTATTGCATTTGACCCTGTTGGAATTCGAATACATGGACTTGTATACATAGCATTGTTTTGTGTCAGAAGTATAGAATCCTTGTATTTACTAATTCCTCTTACAAAAGATAACTTCAAAGTCAAACACAAAGTTGATATTGAGATGCAATGCCTTAGGACTACCACAAAGTGGCATCTACAGTATGATTACCAATCCATACAAAAAAACTCATTTATATCAATTCTCTCACTTAACAGGCGCAACCTACATGCACACATGGATGATATACTCAATGACTATGCACAATGCAATCCGATATTTTGTGCTTGCAGGAAACATACATGACATTGTGCATGCAAAACAAGCAATTTCCAAATCACAATTGCATATCAAGCTACATTACACATGGGGTGATGATATTAATGAAAAAACATGTAACAATTTTGGAGCATATGCATTTCGAAGAAAACAATGTTGAGATGGTGCTCACAAAAGTATTTCTCCATGCATCAGAAATTGCAATACCGAATCTCTATGATGCTCTGCATGCAACATTCTCCAACATACTAAATGTTCTTTCCAATGCATTAGACCATTTGCATATGAACGAAACCATTGTCATTGTAGGAGACTTCAATATTGACATGCTACAAAATAATTCCAGAACAAAAGAATTGGAAAACTACATGTGCAAATACAGTCTCTGCTTTCTTTTGGACAACATAAACCATGTACAAAACACACATATTGACCATGTATGGTCGAATGTTCCCATTTCTCAATAAAAAGTCTTTATCTTAGACACATACTGGTCTAATCACAATATAATTGGTATTGCACTTGAATTATGAGATATACATCAAACATATTGCAAAATCATATTTCTATGTTTCAAAGCATATTTGTCTAGCTTGTTGCAGAAAACCAAGTTATCCAACTTCTTAGTTTTCCCTGGTTTGTGATTGATTTTGGACACTATCTGTTACTCTATTCCTTTTATTCTATTTTATTTATTGTATGTACATATTACTTGTTTTTTCCTTACATGTCAACTTATGTTCATGTCCATTTTGTTTTGTACTTTTTTTCATTTAAACAAACAGGAAAACTGGACAAGGCAAAGAACTCTTAACCGGAAATGTAGAAGAATACATGCAAAGGTGCATACTTCTACCCGTATTCCATATCCAATTGTTTTTCATTTACTATGTCTATACTTGTTCCACTGGTCTGCAGCTCTTCTATTTTTTTTTTCCTTGGATATTGCATATCTTCCTGTATATTAACTTATCTTCATGTCAATTGTATTTTATGTGCCGCTATCTTGAAATAAATAAATTTGTACTCCATATATTTTCATGTGTTCCTACGTAGCATCTTACTTTCATGTCCATTGTATTCTCTGTATTGCTACATTGAAACAAGAACACGGTAATTGAATACACGGATGGAGCCTTATGTGCCACATCTAAGAAAGTTGGAGTACAATGTTGCAAAAGGTATGACTACAGTTGTGCCACAACAAATACAATGCATATGCCTAATGCACATCCATATCGAGTATGAAAAATATGCACATGTTCATAGCCATTGTCTTATAAGTGACATGGACATGGATAGTGAACCGTCGCAAATATAAGCACGGCAACAATGTTGAAGGTAAGGATTCATAGATTACTCTCTTTCTATGTTTACAAAACAAATATCCACAGTTATTTATTCTGCTATGCCATGGTAAAAATGTTTATGTTATTTACACCACATGTTTTTTAGTTCACAAGAACTATCGACAAGTAGAAGTGAAACCTCCATCATAGTACAAGGTCCAGAGACTAAGAGGTATGGTTACAAAAACTATGATCTACATACGTTGTCCAATTTGTGCATATATTGGAGCTTGTCTTATTTTAGAATATGCTTGCATGTAAGAATGCCAAGTCATATATTTTGTCTATTGTTTGTTGACATAGATATAAACAACATCTCTTTTAACTTGAACCAGGGTCTGTTGAGCTCCAGCTATATTCCATCGCTGAGAATGTTTTTCCCATAGTTAATGTGTTTCGATCACTTGATAATTATCACACTAAGTGTTGTTGTGTGAGGCATACAGTTCTTTTCTCCCTTTCTTTTTCCTCTTCTATACTTACCTGCTTTCCCTTTTCTTCTACCCCTCTATTATCTATTTATGGTTCTATACTTAGTCCCATATCTATTCTCGTGGGTTCCCGGGATGGCGGAGTGAGAAATTCTATGTCCCTCTATATATTTACATCACGAGTCCGACCGACTGCCATTCATTTTCATACTAAGCCAATTTTATGGTCATGGATTCCTATGTAGGCGCCATCGAACTCTCATGCCCCGTGTTTGGGGTATGCATCTTGCACCCAAAAATTTGGTGATCTACAATTCAACCCCAGACACCTTGAACTCACAAGCCTCACTCTACCTATGATGACTCCATATGAATGCTTGCATATAAGTGTGTCAATTCATATATTTGTCTATTTCTTGTTGAGATAGATATAAACAACATCTCTTTAATCTTGAACCGGGGTCTGTTGAGCTCCAGCTATATTCCATGGCTGAAATTGTTTTTCCCATAGTTGATGTGTTTCTATCACCTGATAATTATCAGACTAAGTGTTGTTGTGTGACGCATACAGTTCTTTCCTCCCTTTATTTTTCCTCTTCTATACTTACATGTTCTTCCCTTTTCTTCTTTCCCTGTATTATATGTTCTGGTTCTATACTTAGTCGCATATTTATGCTCGCGGGTTCTTGGGGTGGCGGCGTGAGAAATTCTATATCCATCTATATATTCACATCATGTGTCTGACCGACCGTCGTTCATTTTCATACTTAGCCAATTTTATGGTCGCGGGTTCTCGTGTAGGCACTATCAAACTCCCATGCCCTGTGTTCGGGTATACATCTTGCACCCAAAACTCCGGTGATCTACAATTTGACCCCGGACTCCTAGAACTCGCAAGCCTCACTCTGCCTATGATAACTCTGTCTAACCATCCCGCCTTTCCATACTTAAGACAAAGTGTTGTTGTGTGACTCATAAATTTTTTTTCTCCCTTTCTTTTTCCTCTTCTATACTTGTCAGTTTTTCCCTTTTCTTCTTCCCCTTTATTATCTATTTTTGCTTCTATACCTAGTCGCGTGTCTATGCTCATGGCTTCTCGGGGTTGTGGACTTAGAAATTCTATATCCATCTATATCTTCACATCATGAGTCCGAATAACTGTTATTCATTTCCATACTTAGCCAATTTTATCCCTGTCGGTTCCCAACTAGGCCCTATCAAACTCTCATGCCCCGAACTCTCATGCCCCATAGTCAATGTGTTTCTATCGCTTGATAATTATCAGACAAAGTGTTCTTGTGTGAGGCATAAATTTATTTTCTCCCTTTCTTTTTCCTCTTCTATACCTAGTCACATTTCTATGCTTGTGGGTTCTCGGGTGGCAGACTCACAAATTCTATATCCATCTATATCTTGACATCACGAGTCCAACCGACCGCCCTTTGTTTCCTTACTTAGCTAATTATATGGCTGCGGGTTCCCAGGTAGGCATTGTCGAACTCTCATGCCCCATGTTTGGAGTATACATCTTGCACCCAAAACTTGGGTGATCTACAATTCAACCATAGACTAGTCGAATTCACAAGCCTAACTCTACCTACGATGACTCCGTCTGACTGCCCCGCCTTTCCATACTTAGTCGTTTCTTCAAATTTTCACGGGTTCATGGACTCCCAGGTTCACAATAGTATCAAAGCATTTTTCACTCCCCTCCATCCCCACCACCTTCACCCCTTCCCAATGCACATTAATTATGCTTTTACTAGTGACAGCTCACCACAGATGTTCGAAAAGATTGGCATTAATAAGTAGAAAGCTCGAGGACATCTCCCATTAAAATTCATTAATGGGAGAATATTATGGAATATGATTAGTTTCTTTCTGTCAATCTTGAATTCGCAAAAAATTGTTGGTTATTTTAGTTTTTTTAAGGCATCATCATAACAAGAATGCAATATTGTGCTAGCCCATTGTCATCTACAAAGGTGTTGACATGATGCCCCTCTTTAGTACTTTGCATATATTACAACTTCACATATTTGAGAGTATGCTTGCATATGAAAATGTTGATCCACCCTTCAAATTTGAACATGGTTTGCATTTGGGGCACAAAAAATACTAATAAAATAAAATAATATGAACAGTGTTTAATTAAATATAAACAAATTATTTTCTAACTTGAACCTGATTTTGTCGAGGTCTGGGTATATTAGATAGCTAACAATGTTTTTCCCATAGTTAATGTTTCTTCCCGCCAGTTCCCAGATTCACGCTATGGAACTCTCATGCCATTGTTCTGTGATATACATCTTGCACCCAAAACTTTTTTTATCTACAATTTGACCCCCGACTCCTCGAACTCGCAAGCTTCACTCTACCTATGGTGAGTCTGTCTATGTTCGTCTAACCGCCCCGCCTTTTCATACTTTCTTGATTTCCCTACCATCTTTGCACACTTTCCCAATGCAAATTGATTATGCTTTTATTAGCTTTGAAAATATTGGTATTAATGAGAGAAAAGTTGGACGACATCTCCCATTAAAATGCATTAAAAAAAGATTTACGGGAGATTATATTACCATACTCCAGTGTTCATTCTAAATACTATCACGCAATTATTGCCACATGTAGCAATATAAACAAATATTCATCAAAACATTAACTTTTCTCACAAGAACCCCACGTGCACCCTAGTCACCTGAAGTGAGCCATATTTGGATCCATCAACTAAACCTCCCTATTATCGAATTAGCAGAGGTAAATATTATGGCATCTAATTTTTATTATTTTTTGTGGATCTTGAGCTCGGAAAAATTGTTATTTACTTTAACTTTTTGAAGGCATTGTACCCCACCTTTCCATACTTAGTCGATTCTTCAGCTCCTGTTGTCACAGATTCGCGGGTTCACGGGCTCCCAGGTCCACAAAAGTTTCCAAGTATTTTTCGCTCTCGTCCATCCCCCGCCACCTTTGCATGCTTCCCAATGCACATTAATTATGCCTTTATTAGTGACAACTCACCAGACACGTAAAAAAGATTGGCATTAATAGGTGAAAAGGTTGAGGACATATCCCATTAAAACGCATTGAACCAAGATTTATGGGAGATTATATTATGATGCTCCAGCGTTCATTTTAAATACTATGAGGAGAAAAGGAACGTTCTCATCACCTTATGGATGCAGCTCGATAACATTTATGTGGAGATACCCTGATTATTTTTGGGCACGAGGACCAGAGTTTTCAGTGGTCCGGAGCTTATGAGTACTACTCGTCCCCTTCTACCTAGAAGAAAGTTATCTCGACATATGGAATTGTAGGAGAAGATTGTGTCCCCATATTTTTTTGACTTTAAGGAGTTGGTCACGTGCTCCGCCGAAAACTATATTTCGAACCAGTGGATTATCCAGTTGGGAAACCATTCCCGAGTCTCCCTATCACCTCAAGTATTTCAAAAGATATTAAGACTTCCCAACTCAATGCCTACTTTCAAGGGTGAGAAATGAAGATAGTTCTTAAAGAAGCATGATAATTAACTGGACCTCTTACCCAAGTTCTTAGAGAACCCAATGGTCGCTCCCCGGGACATGACCAGATTACAGGTTAGTGCATTTAAAAACCCTTTCCGGCAAATTGCATGGCCTTTCACGAGGATAACGGGACAAGAAAGTGAAGCCATCATCTCTCGACTGATTTTGTATATTTTATATTTTAAGTTCAAGGAACAAGCCATCTTCCATTGGGGCAAGTTGATGTCCATTGAAATCTCTTCCCATTTATTGCAATACACAAGGTAGAAGAAATTATTTATGTCATCTTATTTAATTTTCATGGTGGTGAATTGTTGTCCATTCCCTAGACTATCTATGTGTAAGAAGGTGAACTATAAATTTGACCCAATAACCTTCTCGTACCAGACATTATGGAGGCACGATGCTTCCCAACATTTTTATGAAGTCTTTAATGATTTTGTTTCAGTTTTTAAAGAATTGATATTTGGAAAGTATTTTCCCCGGTTATCTGACCAGGTGACCAAGTTCTTGGATAGGAAGGGAACACTAGAAGAAATGGAGAACTATAATGTTATAAGTATTTTTGGGTCCAAACAAAATCCTTTCTTCCTTCGATGTCACATATCTAGTACAATGTTTTTTATTGGAATAGCAAGGTAGTACATCTACTGGTCGCATTTTTCCCATGAAAAAAGAAAAATTCAATTCATCTCTCTGCCTTGGAAAGTTGGGGATTTAATGGTCAAGAATATGGACAAGATTGACGGTTTCGCGGACCACTTCCATAGCTTCAATTTGAAATGTGTTGAAAAATTACAAGGGTTTGACCCTAATGGTATTTTTGCATAACACCTATTGGCTGTCGGTTTCAATAGTTCTTTCACCGACACTATCCTGAATGAAGACGAAGATAACGCTTCAGTAAGTCATGCTCTTGACACCAAAAACCTCAAGACAATACCCAGTACCAATGACTCGTACAAGCATAAAAGAAAAGGCCCAGGTGAAAAAAGTGCCCAATCCCCGACCGCCACACCCAAGACCACAGCATCTCGGAGCAGTACTCCAACGGCCTACCCAAGAAAGAAAGTCACACACAGTTCTTCAGGCTGAGGAGGAGATAAGAACCCTCCCTCCGAAAAAATTGAAAGTTCTCACAAACTTCCCGTGAGCAAAAAACGGAAAACAATAGTCCAAGAACATGAGGGACCTAGGGGAGAAATTGATATCCACAGTCTCTCCCTTAAAGATATGGAACTATAAATTAACATTGAAAAAATGTTCCCCGATGACGACTAGCTAGAGAGCACTGCTTCGCATAATCCTGAGATGGAAATAATTGGCATCGATACATTTTACGAAGAAGAGTCTTTTGCATTTCAGAGCGTTGTTTTTACAGCGAATCCAAAAAATTGGTTATTGAAAAGAGAGATGTAAAGAATAAGAAAGGGAAATCTCGTTCAGAGATCAACCTATGCAACATGCACCCTTCCCATATCTCCTAGATACACCAAACAACTGGAGACGCTCTAGACAACTCTATTAGCGGCCTTGAAATGAAAAATGTCATGTTAAAGGAGAGAATCAAAGAATTGGAGGGAACTCTAATGCCTCTTCCACTGTTTGCTACTCCTTTGGAAATGATCGGGCCCACCGCACCTACAGTAAAATTAAAAGTATCAGAAATCCTTCTCACATCAGCCTGAGGCTATGTGGAAAATAATATAAACAGAAGAATGGAATTAATAACACAAGCTTGGGATATGTCAAAGAATATGGTCCCTTTTGGAACAAGGGTGCATGTTTTTCATGAGTATCTACAAGCATATATCAAGAACGAGCAAGGTTTCTACCTCGATGCAGTTTTACCATTTGGTGTTAAATTTACTGGTATGACAGAATTCAGAAGAAGACAGGAGGATCTCCCTTCCCTGGATCGAATAGACCAGCTAAACGCACGCTGGAAAGAAAAGGTAAAAAAATCGAATGGTATCGTTCAAGCATGTAGCCATGCCATATCTAGAAGAGACAAACTATTCAAGAAGCTAACTAAGATAGATCTAGTTGGCAACACTAATGAAGTCCAAGACCCAAAATTGATATTCAACTCATTTTTTTTAACCAAGCAAGCATTTGATGATCAAGCTCATATCTATAAAATATTGTCATTTGAAAATTTCTATGTCATTGACGAATATGGTGAAGATGATGTGAAAAACTGGCTAGTCGGATATTCAATTAAAAACCAAGATATTCAAGAAGCATTGCACAACCTCTCTATTGATCTAAGGGACTTGGAAAGTGAATTCTTCAATATAAAAAACCGGCATGAAATCAACGTGGTGCCCATGAAGAGCTACATCAAAGAGTGGTTCAAAAAGGTTGTCGACCATATTACCAATGAATGTCAAAGGATGCTTCACACGGTTCCCATAACTGCCAAGAAAATCCATAAAAGGACATCAGCGAGAAAATGAAAAGGCATGGGACACCATCATAGTAAGTTGATATTGATCACATTCTTCTGCCTTTGTCGATGTCTTCATCCAGTTACTCTAACAAATCTTTAACTGAGGACTGACAATTTTCTCTTTCTTCTTGCCAGGTCTTGTTGTTTTCCATAGTCAGCTTTCTTCTTTCTACAAAATTCATTCTTGTACATCTTTTCTTTGTAGTTTGCGGTAGTCCCAATCCCAGTCATTATGGAAAACACATTTATATTTCACATAATATGTACTGAACTATATATTTTTTTTACAAATTCCAAGACAACTATTTTGGGAAATATTCTCAAATGTATTTTGTAACCAAGTTTATTTGAATATAAATATTTGAGCTTGTTCTATGGTGATATTCAATGTTTGGTGTTGTTATTTGAATTTTGTATTTCTTTTTAAAATTAACTCATTTCCATGTACATGTTGCGGTCATGTTCATGTTTTATATTATGCATATATAGAAGCTTCCAATATTTTAGAATATGCTTCCATATACAAAATGTTAAGTCATATATTTTTTCTCTATTGCTTATGGGTTTGAGAAAAATTTGCAAGCCCAAAACACCCTTCAAATTCGAACATGGTTTACATTTGGACCACAAATAATCTATTAAGATACATTAATATGAATACATTTTAAATAAATATAAACAAAATCCCTTTAAACTTGAACCTGACTTTCTCGAGCTCCTAGATTGGTCGCAGGTTTCCCGATTAACGGACTTCCAGATCCTCATCTCCATCTATATCTTCACATCATGAGCCTGACTGACCATCGTCCCTTTCATCACTTAGCCAATTATCTCACCGCGGGGTCCCAACTTAGCGCTATCAAATTCTTATGCCTCGTGTTCCGTGATATACATCTTGCACCCAACACTTCCATGATGTACATTTTTCACCCAACACTTTCGCGATATACATTTTGCACCCAACACTTTCATGATTTACAATTCGACCCCGGACTCCAGGAACTCGCAAGCTTCACTATACTTGGTTTCACAAAAGTTTCAAAACATTCATCGCTCTCTTCAATCCCCGCTACATTCCCGCCCTTCTCAATGCACATTCATTATGCTTTTACTAGCGACAACTCAGCACACAGGTTCGCTTATTGGCATTAATAAGCAAAAAACACATTCAAAAACAATTTACGAGAGTCTGACCAACCCCTGAGTTGGCGCTATTATAAATCTTACACCCAAAACTTTCATCTTCTACAATTCCGTGATATACATCTTGCACCCAAAACTTATGTGGTCTACAATTCCTCCACAAATTCAAACATGGTTTACATTTGGACCACAAATAATCTATTAAGATACATTAATATGAATACATTTTAAATAAATATAAACAAAATCTCTTTAAACTTAAACCTGACTTTCTCAAGCTCATGGATTGGTCGCGAGTTCCTGGGTTAGCTCATCTCCATCTATATCATCACATCATGAGCCTGATCGACCGTCATCCCTTTCAACACTTAGCTAGTTATCTCACCGCGGGCGGGGTCCCGACTTAGCGTTGTCGAATTCTTATGCCCAATGTTCTGTGTTATACATCTTGCACACAACACTTCTGTGATATACATTTTTCACCCAACACTTCTGTGATTTACAATCTGAACCCAGACTCCTGGAATTCGATGTTTACAAAATTTTCAAACCATTTATCACTCTCTTCAATCCCCGCCACATTCCTGCCCTTCCCAATGCACATTCATTATGCTTTTACTAGCGACAACTCAACACACAGGTTCACTTATTGGCATTAATAAGAAAAAAATGCATTCAACCACGATTTATGGGAGTCCGACAGACTGTCGTTGCTTTTCATACCTAGCCAATTCTATGGTTGTCGGTTCTCGGTTTGGCGCAACCTAACTCTCATTCCCCATGTTTTGTGATATACATCTTGCACCCTAAACTTCTGTGATCTGCAATTCCATACGTAGCTAACTTTAAGGCTGCAACCTTCACTATACTCGAGTTCACAATAATTTCAACCATTTATCGCTCTCTTCAACCCCCACCACATTCTCATCCTTCCCAATGCACATTCATTATGATCTTACTAGCGACAACTCGGCACATAGGTTCGCTTCTTGGAATTAATAAGTAAAAAATGCATTCAACAACGATTTACAGGAGTCCGACCGACCCCTGGGTTGGCGCTATTATAAATCTTGCACCCAAAACTTTCATCATCTACAATTCCGCGATATACATCTTGCACCCAAAACTTCTATGGTCTACAATTCCTCCACAAATTGGAACATGGTTTACATTTGGACCACAAATAATCTATTAAGATGCATTAATATAAATACATTTTAAATAAATATAAACAAAATCTCTTTAAACTTGAACCTAACTTTCTCGAGCTCCTGGATTGGTCGCGGGTTCCTGGGTTAGCCGACTACCAAATCCTCATCTCCATCTATATCGTCACATCATGAACCCGATCGACCGTCGTCCCTCAATTCCTCCACAAATTGGAACATGGTTTACATTTGGACCACAAATAATCTATTAAGATACATTAATATAAATACATTTTAAATAAATATAAACAAAATCTCTTTAAACTTGAACCTGACTTTATCGAGCTCATGGATTGGTTGCAGGTTTCCGGGTTAGCCAACTGCCAGATCCTCATCTCCATCTATATCGTCGCATCATGAGCTTGACCGACCATCGTCCTTTCAACACTTAGCCAATTATCTCATTGTGGGGTCCTGACTTAGCACTATCGAATTCTTATGCCCCCTATTTTGTGATATACATGTTGCACACAACACTTTCGTGATATACATTTTGCACCCAACACTTTCGTGATTTACAATTCGACCCCGGACTCCTGGAACTTGTAAGCTTCACTATACCCGGGTTCACAAAAGTTTCAAGACATTTGTCACTCTCTTCAATACCCGCCACATTCCTGCCCTTCCCAATTCACATTCATTATGATTTTACTAGCGACAACTCAACACACAGGGTCGCTCATTGGCATTAATAATAATAAAAAAGCATTCAATAGCAATTTACGGGAGTCCAACCGACCGTCGTTTCTTTTCATACCTAGACAATTCTATGGTCGTCGGTTCCCAGGTTGTCGCAATCAAACTCTCATTCCCCGTGTTTCATGATATACATCTTGCACCCTAAACTTTCGTGATCTACAATTCCATGCTTAGCCAACTTTGTGGCCACAAACTTTACTATACTTGGGTTCACAAAAATTTCAAACCATTTATCGCTCTCTTCAACCCCCGCCACATTCTCGTCCTTCCCAATGCACATTCATTATGCTTTTACTAGTGATAATTCAGCACATAGGTTCGCTTATTGGCATTAATAAGAAAGAAACACATTCAACCTCAATTTACAGGAGTCTGACGGACCGTCGTTGTTTTTCATACCTAACCAATTCTATGGCCACCGCTTCCCAGGTTAGCGTAACCGAACTTTTCTTCCCCGTGTTGTGTGATATACATATTGCACCCAAAACTTCGGTGATCTACAATTCCATACTTATCCAACTTTATGGTCATCGATGCCCGGGTTGGCGCTATTATAAATCTTGCACCCAAAACTTATTCCATCTACAATTCTGTGATGTACATCTTGCACCGAAAAATTTTGTGGTCTACAATTCCTCCAGCTCGCAATCTTCACTCTACCCGGCTTCACAAATATTTCAAAGCATTTATCATTTCCTTCCATCCCCACTACCTTTGTGCCCTTCCCAATGCACATTGATTATGCTTTTACTAGTGACAACTCAACACACATGTTCGAAAAAAATTGGCACTAATAAGTGAAAACCTCGAGGACATCTCACATTAACACATAGTAAGTTGTGATTTAGGGGAGCCTGACGGACCGCCCTTCCTTTCCATACTTACCCAATTTTATGGCCCCGGGTTCCCGAATTGGCACTATTGAACTCTCATTCCCGTGTTTCATCATATACATCTTGCACCCAAAACTTCCCTACTCTACAATTCCACCCCGCACTCGAACTCACAAGATTCACTCTACCTGGGTTCACAAAAAGTTTCAAAGCATTTATCGCACCCTTCCATCCCTACCACCTTCGTGCCCTTCCCAATGCAAATTAATTATGTTTTGTTTAGTGACAACTCACCACACATGTTCGAAAGAATTGGCAATGCACATTAATTATGCTTTGATTATTGATTAATAAGCGAATACCTCGAGAGCATCTCCTATTAAAACGCATTAAACCATGATTTATGTCAGATTATATTATCAGATATCTTCTTCATATGTTATGTTTCATATTATTTTATGGGAAGATTCAATTTCATACTAATTACTTTCGTCCTGCAATCTATTCATGGGTAGATTATTTTTCAATAATTGTACAGTAAGATATAAGTTATATCTTAAATTACTATTCAATGTAATTTCAATATACCTTTTAATATTTACAATTTTCTTTATCATTTCATTTCTAAAAAACAATTGAACATAACTTTTTAATATTTTTTAAACATCTATTCTAATTACCATTTACTTACCATACTGTTAATTTCTGTTTTTTTAACAATATTCCTCGACTCTTCCCATTTTCCAAAAATCATCATCATGAATAATTATAAGTTGTCAACTATCATCTCCATAACCAAATCTACTTGGTAGGGACTAAGCTGCCACACGGTACTTGTTTTCTCCATTATCTATTTTGTTCATCCATCTTCATGGTTATTGTTTATTTAACAACGTTGACCAACTCCTCTTTTCAAATAATAATGTTATTTGTTTTTCTCCTTTTCATGATTATTACTTATTTAACATTATTTATTAATTTTTATTATTATTATATTATAAATTTCATCAAATTCTCTAAATTTTTTTCATGGTTATTATTTATTTA
>JZKD02S1804996.1:0-35778 GCA_000966675.3 Picea glauca | reverse complement strand
TGTAAGAAGACCTAATAGAAGCTTCCGCTTCTAGAAGGATCTTCCTCTAGATTATTCTTTTGGATAGATAGATTTAGTATAAATAAGAGTAGAGGGTATGAGAAGTTTTGTCTTGGATATTTTTGTAATAGAGCTCTTCTCTGTTCGAGGTTTCCCCCTTGAAGAGGAAAGTGAATATTGCTATCATTAATCAAAGTGATCTTTCTGGTGTTATTCTGGTATTGTTCTAGTTATATCATTGTTGTTCTGCCATTTCTAGCTAAAAATATTTATGTTCTGAATACTATTTTATATATGGAATACTACACTTTCTTGGGAGCATCCTCTTGCAAATAAGGAATCTATGGTATTTCCTTCATTGTTCTTCCACCTCATATCCTCCAACAACAAGGATGAGACCACATCATTGAAAATTAAAGTAGTTTCATTACTACCTATGGCACAACCATACTATCCCACGAATCTGCTAAAGAGCACAATAAACTAATACACGTATCTTCATTAGAAATCTTAATATCAACAAAAAATAACTAACTTACCACAGTATTGAAGGTGTTTAGATACTATGTCACTGAGTCTCCACATTTCATCCTCGAGTTGTACAACTTCTTCCATAAGAACAATTTGTTTACCAGGGTTTTAGATTGATACAAATCCCCTAACTTATCCCATAATGCCTTGGTTGTAGTTTCCCCTGACACATTCAATAATATTGAATATGAGATACACAACTAGATTATGGTATTTTCCTTCTAATCCAACTTTTCTCGGTCTTCCTTTGACATTCCTATAGGTGCAGTAACTAGATCCACAATGATCCACTAATCTTTGTCCACCAACAGATCTTCCATGTTGATCTTCCATAGCTCAAAACTTTGCCCATTAAATTTCTTGATCTCTATTTTTGAATTACTCATCATTTCTTTTCACCTAAAGAATAAATACTACATATCTCCCACTGTAACAAGGTTTATCACAGACCCAAGCAAAACCCTTAGCCACAAAGGTGTCCCCCTGAAGCTAATTACTGCTATGATGCCAACTGTAGATTTTAACCTTGTATAATTAATTATTGCAAATAGATTCTTAATAAAAATACAAAATATACAATGGCACACAAACACATGCATTACACAGATAATTTACCCTAGAAACCCAAACCGGCAAAACCAACAACCTGTTTAGAGATGCACCTCTAATCCTTTTTATTCATCATATATATTCATTGTTTACAATACAATATATATATGATCCTGCGGCATCCAAAACCCCTAATCCATTGATCTAGATTAGTCAACAACCCTGATTACTTATCTGGAATTAGAAAACCATCGATGAAAAGCATGTGTCAAAAAATTACTAAAAACATATGCAAAAACCACCCCAAAAAAAATTTGGGTGCTCTGCCCCCCTGTGACCCTTGCGCAGCTGGCGCAATGCAAACACTATGTTTGGTCGTGCAATGAATATAACACATACCCAACACTCAAGAGATCCACCTATTACACCATGTGTTTATCCTCTTTTTCACTTTTGTTGTTAATTATTGCCAATCTCTTTTTTTGTACATGTTTAGCTTCAAATAAAAACCCAAGTACTTCAATCTCATGTCTAGGTCTATACATTTGAAATGAATAATTTGTGAAATATAGTTAATTCCCTGCTTAGTAAAACCTCACAATGAGAGGGTTGATTTCTCTATATTAATTTCCATGCCTATTTCCTTACATAATAAAACCATTATGACCTTAAACTTCTCAAACCCTTCTTAAGTCCTCACAAAAAATTAGGATTTCATCAACAAAAATAAGATTTGTAATGTTACAGGATTGACGAATTATAACCGCTTTAAAATTTCCATTTTCTAAAGCCTCCTTTAACAACCTGCTCAGTCCTTCAACAATTAAGATAAAAAGAAGGGGCATCCCTATATTAAGCCTCTTCCTATCTTGAAGAAGGTATATGTTTCCCCATTAATCATAAAAACAAAAGATGCAGATGCTACACATTTCAATATCGATACTACAAACTAGTATCTAAATCCTAAATGAATAAGTATGAGCCTGAGATAAAGCCAACTTACCCTGCCATATCATTTGGACATGTCCATTTTGATCACCATCAAATTTTGATTCATCATTTTAAATGAATTCCTTCCTATGCAATCCTTATAGCCTCATGTATTTTTCTTCCTTATAAGAACCCAAACTATTCATTAGAAATTTGCCTTGACAAAACCTTCTTTAGTCTCCTAGCTATTATCTTGAAAATGATTTTGTAAATACAGTTGCATAAAGAAATTAGTCTAAATTTACCAAAAGATGAAGGGTTATCATCTTTTTCAATCGGTGCAAGAAAAGTGGTATTGAAGGATCCAAGCATCTTTCTTGTTGTTCTAGATTCCTCCACCACCCTTCCTAGATCTTATCCTATAAACTCAAAGAACCCAATAAAAAATTCCACAAGTATACCATCTGTCCCTAGGATTTTTTCCTTCTAGAAGCTTTGAAGAATCATAAATTGTTATCTTTCCCAACTTCCTTCATTAAGGCTTGGTTGTCCTCAACATTGACAAAACTTGGGAAGGAATTGGATAATTTGAAAACCTTTGCAATAGTAACTTGAGTATCTTCTTTGAAGAGAGATGAAAAGTAATCAGCCCCTTCCTCTGCTATCTCCTTGAAATATTTTTCTCATTTACCATCCTCCCTTTCTATTTTCTAGATTGAGTTGATAACTTTCCTACAATTTTCATATATATGAAAAAACTTGGTGTTTCCATTACTTGCTTGAATCCATAAGGCTCTTCTTTTTAACCTCCATTCCTTTTCTTTTTCCAGGAGTAATTTCCTTTATTTACCCTCTAATATTTTTACCTTTGTTTTATGTTCCTATGTAATGTATCTAAACCTTTCACTATTGTAGTGTACTGCTATATCTTCCTCCACTTCTCTAAGGGTTCATTATTTAGATTTTCTTCATTTTCCCATATTATTGCTATATTTTTGGATCTTTTTTCAAGTTTCGATGGACCTGAATGGGAGAATATTCTCTCAAGCTTCCATCGAATGACACCCATAACTCTTATATCTTATTTATGAACTCCTCTTCCTTCATCCATTCTAGATTCAATTTGAAAGGGATAACATGTTTATTTTGGGTAGGGGCTATTTCCAGCATGACTGGATGATGGTTTGAGTCCCCTCTTATGGTGACCCATTGTTTTATTATGGTTTCTTCATCGAGGAAAGACTCAAAAATCAAGAACCAATCAAGTAATTTTTCTATACGAGCCTCTTTAGTTCTCATATTGGTCCAAGTGGGGGTCATTTTTTCTATTTCTACATCCAAAAGTCCTACTTTTTTAGTTTCCTCAAAAAGTAACCTAAGATACAGTCCTCCTGAGCTATAGGTTCCCAAATTTTCGATACCACCAAGGTAAGTTTAGGTCTCCTCCCACTACCACTAAGCAAGAGAGTAAAAATTGTCCCAATAATCCACTATGTCAATGTACAGTCCATATAAATTCAAAATAAATATTTATTTTCCAAGATCTAGAGAGAATAAAGTAGTCCCTAGACCAAAAGTAAAATCAAAAGAATTTGAAAGGGTAAAGGAATCCTTCTTCTACCTAGTAATGTTACCCATCAACCTCCCTATTGCATCAATATAGCTAAATTCCAAGTTTGCAAAAAAAAATTACAACTCCTGAGTAATTTTCTCCCTATCTATCATAAGTTCTTGTAGAAGAATGAAGAGGGATTTGAAATCTCTATCAATATTTTTAGGGCCCCCTTTTTTTAGGAGTTGGCCAACCATTTGCAATTTAAGTTTATCATAATCATTTTAAACCCTCCTTGGGGGAATTTATTTTAAGAGCCCTAATTAGTGACAATTGCTTTCCACATTTGATCTTTGAGGATACTTGCTTTTGTGTTATGGACATAAAATACTTCCTTCCCATGTGAGGGATATTTTTCTCTAATTCAATGTGACTCAATCTGTAACATCCCCATTATTATCCCTAGTTTAATTAATTCTTATGAAGATATAATATGTGGCTATGACCAAGCGATGTAATATGTGAATTGTATTTCTTTGCCTTATTAATAAAAATGTGATGACAGCTGCTAAAGGGGACATGGGCAAGACATGGGGGATGAATTAATCAACAAGAGATGGGAGTGTCTAGGATAATGGCCAAGAGAGGTCCAAGGGGGAAAATACCCATGTATATTAATAAAACCCATTTTTTCCCCTAAATTTTCTACTTGTATATGAACATTCCCATTTCTGATTGAGTGTTCCCAAAGCCAATCATTGAATACATGTAAGAGGGTGGGTGTGAGTGATCACATCCAAAATTTATTGGGCACATGGGGGTTGAGTACAATTAGCTTTGGGCAGAGTGTGAGTAAATAAAGGCAAGCCAAAGAGAGGAAATTTGTATGGGTTGGGACAACAGTTTTTAGTTAGTCAAGTGGATGCACGAGAGGGAAGGAGGAGCGAGAGGAAACAGAGCTTGGAATTTGATGTAGTCTTGGAGGGAGAATCCTGGAGCGAATTGGAGCTGGAGAACTGAAGAGCCCAGTTGTCAGGATGGAAGAGTGAACTCCTACTCGAATTGCACTGGAAAAACAAGTGTTGTTGTTGGTTTGTTGATAGTTTTCCTAGTAGCGATTTCCCTAGAGTTCTCAGCTAAGATATTCCTAGCTACATGTACCAAAGAGACCTTGATAAATGAATGGTTATTCCTTGAGCTATCCTTGATAAATGGATGGTACATCCCTTGGGTTAACCTTGATAAAATAATGGTGCATTCCTTGGGTTGGTCAGGTCAAGAGGAAGAGAGATGGTGGGAAAATCAGGATAGTTGTAGGAAAATATCAGTTGGGTTGAGATATTATGAGTTGGGAGTGGACTGTGAGAGACCACCCCCTTTTGTGGATTGATAGCCTCAACTCGGGGGTGACTAGATGTTTAGATTTGGAACAATCAGTCTATGGTTGGGTGGAATTTTCGTCCCAAGTAATTGGTTGCAAAACTATTGTGAAAATATGAGTGTTTTATCTTGTTGTTATGTTAAATTATGTATTTAATCGTTGTGCATGAACTCTGTGTATTTGGAAGTGATTTTTATGTTGTTGTAATGATTTGTTTAGGTGCAATTCATGTTGATTATTAGCAAGTTTTAGATGTTTATTTTTGTGGTTAAAGACAGTAGCTAAATCTGTTTTAATTTGTAGTTGTAAGCTAAAAGAAATTGGTTAATAGTAAAATAATTGCTTTAATTAGCAGAAGTTTTGTTTTATGTGAATCCTGCATGTATTGTTGCTTAGTTGAAGGCTAGATACGTTACTAAAATGGTATCAAATTTGATGACAAGAGAGTTTTTGCATGACGTGGCCAACTTTGGTGTATGGGTACAAAGTGGTATCGAAGTTGTTAAAGAGAGAGTTTTTGCGCGATGGACCAACTTTGGTGGTTGGGTACGTTACACAATCCCCCTTCCACTCTCCTTGGGAAATCTATCGTTCCTTTAATCCTCACTCTGATATTTTACTTTGATGATTTGATAGAGGGGAGGGTTCTATTATACTCCATACATTTTGAATCTATGCCAATGGCGGTCGAGGGATTTATATATGAGGTCCTTTCAACCAAACTATCTTCAACCCCAGGAATGGGAATAAGTGGAGGGGGGTTAAGGATGTTTGTCCCGAGAGAGTAGGAAGTCCTTCAAAGGTTTGACATTGTTGTTTTCATCATTCAAACCCCATGTCCCAAAAATAATAAGTTAATTATATTTCCTTTTATCCAAAGGAGGAGAGAATGAAGGCTTACTTGGTATAGGCAATTCTTCCTTTCTTGTATTGGATGCTTCCATCAACTATTCCTTTATTTATCTGGTGTTTGATGACTAAGATACCACTCCCATAGGAACCTATTTTGGTCTATTTGCATCCTCACTTTCCCCCAAATTTGACTTCATGATCAAATTTATATGTTTTTTCCATTTGGACATCCTTGTCATCTTCCAAAATGACTTCAAAGCCCACATTGTTTTTTTGAAATTGAGAGAGCACTCAACTGCTAAGTGTCCATAAAAATGACAATGACCACATCTAAAGGATATGACTTTGTAGTATATTTAGGCTATACTCATTCAATTCATGCCTTATGTCCATAGTTTCAACCATCCCTTTGCTTATGTCCAACCCAACAAGGATAGAAGCAATACCCACGTAACTAGTTTCTCTGAAGGATAGGTTTGATTCATAAAATGTGCCAAGTGCATTCTAAATCTCCTCAAAAACCACTTATGCCCACATAATAAATAGAATCCCCAATATCCTTACCCAAACTAGCAATATGTCTAATCTCACAGATCTAGCATCGAAATCAATATGCCATTTCTTGAGAAAGAGCGGTTGGGATCCCCATTTCCATCTTTTATGCATAATATTTTCAACATCTTGTAGCCTCTGAAAGGTCCAAACCATCCAACCCCTCACCAATAATAAAGCACAAGGATTGCAACCTAAAGTAGGCTTAAATATTGACTTGTTCCATAACTTTAGAGATTTGACATTCATTATCCTACTTGGAAACCAACCCACAATCACTAGGTCCTCCATCCCTATAATATCATTTAACTTCGTTGTCTCACCCAGGAATAAATTGATTGGTTCCTATTTATTTTTGACATATTGTATCTTCTTTAGCTTCCTCTTATCCTCCACATGTTGAAACCCTAAATCCTCTAAGATTGAATTTGTAGAGCCACTCATGAGATTAAAGTCTAGTTGTTTTCCTATGATACCTAACTCAGAACATGGCTCAAATTTGGGGTTTGAGCCATAACACTATGGAGCAATGTCATAACACTTCTATGTTGGATTAAATGTGTCTTAAGAACTATTTTTTTCTCTCATCATATCCATGTACTCACCAATCCATTGGGAAGATACCTAAATCTCCTCTAGATCTATCTCAGGATAGTTCTTTGTAGGGATTTTATCCCGACAGTTATGATTTAMAATGTATGCATCACCTWAAATTTCCCCMCTATCCTCAGTCACATCTCCAACTTGGCACTAGGGTTAGACAAAGCATGTGWTAACTCTTCAATGRTGGMGATGGTATCATCTTCCAACATATTAKACCCAAAAGATGCATGCTTCCATGGATCTAACCTYGCATCSAGATAACCTTGTTTTGGATTGGCCTAGATTGTTTATCCCTTCATAAGATCATCYAAGTATTCGATCACTTCTTCTTCTAAGATCGATGTTGCATTAGTATTCCTAACCTTTKAAMCCCCTTGTCRATGTCGTAGATGTGTGTCAAGGAAACCCTAATCCTCCCTAGTTTTKCTCAAAAATTACTTGACAATACAGATCCATTGAGCTAGGGAAATGAGTTTGCRATTTCAGAAAATGTAGCCAMAAAAAAAGGCATCATGGAGTGTGTCACCACCAAAAGACCATGATTTATAGYCATGGTTTGATTATTTTTGAACAACTAGAAAATATTATTTGTGTGGTGGGAGATATTGTGTGTGAGTGTATGATATGATATGCATGAAGTAAAAAATATGAAGAAAATGAAAAACGAAAGCATGATATTGGAATAATGGAAATCTATATCACATTGGAGGCCAATATAATAATCAAACTCCTAAAACATTTGAGCAATRYTGCCCAATAAACTCACTACCCGATKTTGTGTGTTATTGCAGTGTAGTTCAATCCCATCCTTATGTGGTGMAACCCTAGAGACAGATCACAGTGAAGTTATGGRCYTGTTGGCACCCAAARTTTTGGGTTAATCACACGCAYGCACAAAAATGAAGTTGTGCACGCCCATTCYAGTTTTSCACATGCCTAAGATAATGCGCGGAGAATGAAAATAAGTGTGCACTAGACCRAGTTTTGATATTGCRYGCCAAGMTTGAATTCTACCAAGTGTGCRTCGACCTAAWTTTTGTYARTTKCACTGAAAATCAAGAAGAYGCAYGCTGGAATCAATAAARTAATCRTAGGGAAATATCTTCAAATGATTACTGCTAGCAACACAAGGGAATGCAGAGAAACTTGAGGATGAGATGGTTAGGCAGTTAGGGTTTCCCCRATTCTAGAAAGGGTACATGGACTGYAGGYAGGTGTGAGAAYCGTGCAAGGTAGTTTGTCATTAGAGCGAGTGGAGCAGARATGAAAGGGAAAAAACTCYTGGGGAAAGAAATATATAAAAGGTAGCAAGGACACCAAAGAMAAGGATGRYGTTGGTTGTAATTGATTCATYRAGTCACTGTTGTTTTCCAATGTAGAAGAGCTTRCTCTGAGTCTCTATAACATTGTAATGTCTGCAATCAWGTGTTTGARTCTGTCATATGTTYAAGGTCTGGTAGAATGTGCATGATGCAATATATTGTATATCTGGAAGCTTATCCAAATAAACATAGACCTTGTTKTTGTTTTATATGATTTGCTTAATGTACATATGTGTTGTGATGGAATGATAATGATAATAAAGTTGTAGCGATTATRATCTAGCATGTGTTCCTTATGTGGTATTTGGATATGTGTGTGTATTKTTTTACTTATTAGTAGTAGTAAGTTGTCAGCTATGGAATGTATGGATGTCAACCCAGATGGATTTCTATGTGTTTAATCCTTCATCAYTRTCACAAGACTAKATGGTCTCTATGATCCTCATAGTGTCTCGGGTGAGACCTTCTTTGACCTTGGTTGAAGATTGATATGTYRATGCTTTGGGGTTTTTGTTGGTCAACTTTGAATGAACCYTGKGTCTAAATTTTCCATCATTAGGAAGGACACATGCAAGTGTGAAACAACCCAACAAATGGTTTTKTTGCCAGGACTTGAAAKTCTTCTATGAAATGATGAAGGTAAGAAATTAGGWGGCATCCATCTCGAGAATATATTYAAGACTGGCTAACTACAAAAGAACATGAKTTTTCCCARYGAGAAACTCAAGGCCTAAGAGTGAATCTGAAGAKATGGAAAKATAAGTATATTTATAATGATATGCATGAGATGTTCTTTGTTGAATTTCCTTGTTTSTTGTATGAATGAATGAAAAKGAAAAWTGATACCAATTCTWCTTTGTGGCCTTTAGAACYAGTGKTTTGGGATCAAKTAATGCTTGATAGRCTGAATGTGTTGGAAAATAAGTGGAATCGRGCCATTKMTTTTTGGTTTTCTCAAGTAAAGGAGGGCTATATTATTAAATTTATTGTGAAGTACATTGATTCTTTTAGTGAGTCTRAAATAAAGTTTGTGAAAGGTCCGAGGAAATGAATKCTAGAAKAAATCACTCTCTATATCAAGATGTTKTCYRTGGAGAAAGGGTTGATGYGCATGGAGCCCAACATGATGGTTGAGTAAACTCCSCTAGTGTTGGGGGGGTGAAAAGACAGGGGGGAAATGAGAGAGGAKATGGATCCATTGAGGAAGATCTAGAAGTTGTTGAAATGAGGTGAGGAATGGGATGGACCCAGAAGAGTAGAGGAGAGAKATARCCAAGAGATACACAAGAAGAGTTGAGCTAAGAAGRAAATCATAACAAAGAGGTGGAAATAATATAGAAAGGGGCATGCGRTGAGGGGTCGGGATYSRGATGAAGAGAAAAGAGAGTGCACCRGGAGGAAGTGTAGAATAATGCACTATKCTAGAGTGGAGCATARGTGAAKATAGGTCYGTKAAGAGGTGTGATGTCRAGAGTAGGGTGTCCARTGGGGATACCGGTAGTAGTAGTCCCAGGGGCMTAGGTGATGAAGTCCAAACCCATTGGYTATTAYGGGATGTTGCAACCTCRAAATAAGATGAGAGRCATAGTAGAGGTGCAWGAGAAATGAAGGAAGACARAGKATCCCYTAGTGGTGTGGGAGAAGAATTGGYRATTGTATATGGTCTTGYGCGACTGYAGGTAGGAAATTTTTTGGGTCCCCTCACAAGAAATGTCAGAAGGAGATGRACTTACCCCCCATTTGAACCAMCCCCCTTKCAYGTTTGTAATCAAGAATAAAGAACAAYAMACAATGAAKCAATTGGAGTAGGAGATAGAGGAGAAGAAAGGGTAGAAGGAGATAGGAGAAGAAAGAGTAKAAGGAGATAGAAGAGAAGAGACGAYTGAAGAAGAAGGAGAAGTCRRCRCTACTTCACCAAGAGGAATATCGGTACTGAGGAGTTTGACACCCAACCATCARATARGAGGAGTTGGTTTGAGAGTGACAATGGTGAATSAGGWTAGAACCTTGAGGYTACCYRTGTTCCATGGAAYGGGTAAGGATGAYGCAGARCAACATTGGTTCACGTGCRAAGCAATGTAGTATGTGAAGAGGATCACGGTYRAAGCAACAAAGATTGCRCAAATGGAAACCACGATCATGGAYARAGCCTTGGYGTGGTACATGAAGTAAAAGGYCACTAYGTCGATGGGAYAATAAAGGTCCTTGATAGAGATCAAACGAGATYTACTTAAGGAGTTTCAAAAKCCTAAGTCAGAGTCTTAGTGTATCACAAAAATCAAGGAGATTAAGCAGAAAGAAGGAGAAATTGTSTGGGACTACAACCAATGGTTTAAGATTTTGTTGGATAGGATGATGTTCTAGATCTAGGATGTGCAGCACTGAGAATGGTTTATTTCAAGGTTGCTTCCCCATATCTGAGTATYTCTCACCTAGAAAAAGGTGGTGACTCAAGCGAAGGAGGTAGAAATTKCAATATGCATATAAGCTATGCCAKGAGGGGCAGAGATGTTGATGGGATTGGCACATGTGMAATTACAACTTGCCAATATGAYGATGCAATTTTAAGATATGATAAAGAMAAAATGCWTGCACGAKCATGTATGGTGTATYGCATTTCATGTTGAGGGGCATCGTAGGGACKAGAKCCMTACACTTTCGAATTATGTGGCGATGGGTGCAYCGAGTCCATTCCTAGYTRGGTCCCAKACAGAATGGTGTGAGATATGCYGACAGTGGAGCCATGTACCACCTTGTTGTYCGACTTTGCAAAAGTATCAAAAGACACATCATACTCCATTTTGYGAGTCMTATAAATCCATGGGACATGATKTTAATAACTACTAGTCACTCCAGTTGATGCAAGACAATACTCGCAATGTATTCTYRGTACATGAAGAAAAGAAGGGTGGTGATGATGGTGATGCTGAGAGAGGAAGATRYCAAGGACRTCCTATAGGTGGATATGGGCATGGTCATGGACGCAAATATGGAAGAGGGAGAGGTAGACCCCCCACTTTCTTCAATTGTGGAGAAATTGGCCATGTATTAAGGTTTTATACCAAACCACACATGCTTTGTTCATATTGATATAGTCTGAAACATGTCATGGAAGATTTTCCTGACTTAGTGAAGAAGTGGGAAGAAAATAAGACACATTGTAATATGGTGCATGTAGAACTGCACGGAAAAAAGAAGAAAGATGAGGAAGTCAATGTCCAGGTGGTAACCCAAGGAGGAGAAAAAACAGGAAGGGACTCCGAGCAGGTTGAGAGCTTGGGTCAAAAACCAAAGGGGAAGATAAAAAAGGCAGTGTTATCACACAAGTTGTGTTGGGTATGTGTTATATTATTTGCACGACTAGTACTAGTGTCTGCTATGTTGCATTGGGTGCACGGGGGGTTTTGAGGGAATATTTTTTTGCCTCGGGAAACTGTCACATTTTTCCTTGATTTTTGTGTCCATTGTTGGGAGGTTTTTCAGCACATAGTTTTTTCTGATGGTTTCCTATTTTCAGTTAAGGAATTATGGTTGTTGACTAATCTAGGTCATTGGGTTAGGGTTTTGGATGTTTTTTGCTCCTATACGTATATTTTATTGTAAACAATGTATGACAATGAATGAATATAGAATATGTTGGTTTTCTCGGTTTGGGTTTCCAAGGGAAAAATCTCTGTGTAATGTGTGTAATTGCCATTGTATCTTTTTTTTTCTTTTATTGAAAATATGTTTGTAGTAAAATATTGTACAAGGTTAAAATATACAAGTTGTAGGTTGGGAAAATCCTGACCCAACCACCAAATGGAGACAACTTTGAGAACACCTACCCATTTTCACCTTAGGCAGGTATTCTCGTCACTTTAGAGATGATAAAATCACCTCAAGGGGGGAATCCCAGTGACCTTAGGGGGAAATGAGATGGAAAGTGAGATGTATGAATGGAATCCCCTATAGGTCAAGTTACTAGATGGAAGAAGGCTTGAGAATGAGTCTCGGGAGAGGTTTAAGGTTTCCAAGTCCTTGGATACCTGCTGAGAGTGTTCATACCTGCCCGAGACACAAGAAAAAACCAATTGTTTGTAGTATATGTTAGGTGGACAAGAAAGTTAAGGTTTCTTTCCCTAATTTCAGTAGTAAATAGAGATATATATCAGCAATGAAATCAAGTAAATATTGTGGATCAAACCACTTAAAGCATCAAATATTAGTTGAGTTATGAAGCATAAAATATGTAGATAAGTTCTCAACACTTTAGCACAACTTTAGTGGTATTTAGATGGTTGTAAAGATAATTTTTAAGAGTATATTTATGACATCCAAGCGGATATAGTAGTCTTTTTCTACAGAAGCAACTTTTACCCCCAAAAAACAGCCAAAATATTGCCCAACAATAGTCGACATCAAGTAGATTAATAATAGCAACTTTCCAACTAATTCCAACAGTAAAAGAGTGAGAGATTGAGCTTGAAAAAGAGAGTTTGTTGCAGCCCTAATGGCTGTAGCATAAATTTGTAATGGAATAAAGGTATACTTTACCAATAAAAATGCCCTAGTGGCTCAAGCAAAAAATTAAGGCAAATAATTTATTCCACTTTGAACAAATTCAATATCTCGTAAAATCGTGTATTTCAATGCAAGTATTTTACATTTCCAATGCAATAACAGATTATATTAGTGCCTTTAAAATTGGGTGAATGGGGTCTTAAACACACAAGTTGGATCAAAAATATCCCTAGGGGTGTAAATCCTCCTACTCCCTAAAGCATGCCAACCAACTTAGGGTAAATCTAGGAGGGTCTACACACTTGTACTTCTCCTAGCAACCCTTGCTCAAAAATGACTTATAACCTTAACAAAAGGATGAATAAATGATGGAGGGTGTATCCAACATACTCCTCCTAGGGTTTTCACCAACATTAACCAAAGATAAGCAAGAAATAAATGGCATATGCATATTTTTCCTTACCAATTCTAAGAAATGAGATTTCAAACCCTATATCACCATGCAAAATATCATCCAAGAGAAAAAGAACAAACCTTCAAGAGGTGCACATCACTTATTCTCATCCATTCACCAAAATATAACACCATAAACCATTTGAAAGAGAGAGAGATACAAAATGCATAAGTATACGAAAATTTCAGCCAAGTATCCTTCTCCACAAGGGAGAGCTATGTTGTGAAAATGATTTGAGTTTGATCTCTATTTATACAAAAAGTCCTAGATATAGTTTGTCCACATAAACTAGGGAAAACCACAATATAAGGGGTCAACAACCCTAATCTTTCCCCTTTACAAAACAATATTAAACAATTGACCTTAAAATTTACTTTTACACAAAGGAAAACCCTAAAGTAAGATGACATATCCCCTTTAGGGGACGTTTGTGACACTTTCCAAGTCATTGGAGAAGAATGTGAAAGTTGTTGGGGATCCTTGAGCCTCCTCTTCATGCCCCAAGCCTTCTCCATGCCTCATCTGGTCAAGATATTCCAAGTGTCAATGTGCAACTCCATCACCACCAAAACCTATCCCCTTCATGATGTCAACCCTCAAGGAGGCAATGTTTTGCCTCTCCTAGGAAAATCATCTGGGTGGTAGAGGCTAGGTTAGGCCCGCCATGATGTCTTCTAGGCATCCAAAGTAACGTCTCTGTCATCTAGCATGCGGGCCCTAGGAATCCATCCTGTGGGCTTCATGCCCCATGGAAGCCCAAGCTTGGCTTGTTCTCCCAAAACTGGCCACCAAGCAAGGTCCTGAAAAACAAAAGGGTACGCCCTCCAAAGATCTCAAGTCAAAGATATCATGACAAGTGTAAAACACATCTAATAAGCAAGGCACCTAAACATGTGCATCAAAACTACCTCATCAAATTAAACAAATGCTCAAAAACCCTATACAATTGACCAAGTTTAAGTATGGGAGGGGTGTCATAGGAGTCTTATTGGGTAGACCAAAGCCTTCAAGTAGGGGATTCTCCCAAGGATGGCCTTTCAATGTTATATAGTGGATGATGAGGTGGAAGGGTTTTAAACTTCATAGGTCGATGATTTTCATGACATACAAGGGCTCATATTATCTCATTCATGGGTTCCTTTGTAGAGGGTGTGTGACACCTTCGTTTGCGGTGCACTTTTTCCAAGCCCATCTTCTTTCCATTCTTTATTTCTTTCATGTTTTTAAGGAATGATTTGAAGGCCATTGTCCTGGCGTGGCGTCTAGATAATGACAGTGTCATTCACAAATACCTTTTGGAAATGAGAATTTTGTCTCATGATGAGACCCCCTTTCTCTCAGTTGTGTAACTGAGAGCCATTACCCTTGCATGGTGACCAGATGATGGTAATGTCATACCGTTAAATACCCATGATCATGATAGGCTGGCTCATGATGAGACCTCCCATCTTCCAACTAAACCCTTAATCATTAATTATCATTTATTTTTGTAGCCCCCCCTTTTCTTAAAGAGAATCATTTCATTGCTTTCTTGGTGTTAGGTTCCTAACCCGCACATAGGTAGAACAATATATTCGAATGTAATAAAGGTCAATATTAATAAGGCCTTGGAATAAAATAGAATAATTCGGATGTAACAAGACCTAATAGAAGCTTATGCTTCTAGAAGGATCTTCCTCTAGATGCTTCTTTTGATAGACATATTTAGTATAAATAGGAGTCGAGGGTATGAGAACCCTAGCTTGGATATTATTGTAATAGAGCTTTGCTCAATTGGAGGTTTCCCCCTCGAAGAGGCCCATGAACATTGCTTTCAGTATCAAAGTGTTATTTTTGTTGTTATTCTTATATCATTTCAATGCTATTGTGGTGATTGTTCTGGTTATATTACTATTATTCTGCCATTACTAGAATTTTATTTCTGTTCTGCATACTTTTATTTCTGGTATATTACAAGTGGTATTAGAGCCCTTTCCTCGGCAGAAAGTGTGGGTTAAAATTATTTTCAGGGTAGAGACGTATTATGGCGTCTTTAAGCCACAGAGATCTATCGTTACATGCATAAACCCATGGTTGAGGGATTCATACACACAGGAAATACAAGTGGTACTTAAGCGCACATCTGTTGGCCACCCTTGTAACCCCTATTGGTACCCCTTCGAGTGGTAGCACATCAAACAACACCTGTGTACAGATCAACCTAGAATACCTGAAGCCCTCTTTAGATAAACCGATCAGTCACCTGACTGTTATAGTGTCACCGAGAACAACACTCAGGAAGATACTCTCTAGTACCTGGGTAGTCGGGTAGTATGGCTAAGGGTACGGTCTATCCTCCTTAGTTAGTGCCCCGAGATATTGGGCCAAGTACTATTGTTGGACCCCGCATGTATATCAGAGAGCTATAGCACAGGGAAAACCCTTGTCTGTAGAACCCTTGAATACCTAACCCTTAGGGACAGAAACACAAACAAATTAAAACAGATAATATCTATTGTTGCGCAACTGTGTTCGGGTTGCCAAGTAAATACACATTTCTTTCTGGTTAAGAATTTGGGAATTTCCTCTCTGCAGTATTCTTCAGATCGGAGTATAACTCCGCAGGTGTAAAAAAAAAAAAAGTCTGGAATTTTTTTCACCATTATTTGAGACCTATTTCATTGGATTCATCTCTTCGACCTTATCACACTCATCCATATCATTTTTCAGCAAAATTTTTTACCCCATCCGCCCCTTTTCAGTTCCCCCATCCTCATGGCCCATACCCGTAGCCAAGACTTGGAAGCTCGCTTCAACACCTTGCAATATGGTCTCATCGAGACCCAACAAGAAGTGAAATAACTCAGTGCCAATGTTGCCACCATCAATACAACCATGCAGTCCTCAATGGAGGAAATTAAACAAGACCTCACCGCCCAACTTGAATCTGTCTTTTCAGCACTCTGCACCAAACTGCATATCCCTACAGATAATCCTTCCTCTTCCTCACCTCCACATACTGAAGGTGACCATTCCTCTCATTCCCATAACTTTCAGAACCATCACTTTCAACGTGACCTGTGCCTTGCGCGGGTGGATGTGACAAAATTTGATGGCTCGGACCCCACTGGTTGGGTAACCCAAATGGAACATTATTTCTCTTTATACGGAATTATAGATGACTTGGCCAAACTCCGGTATGGTGTTCTCCATCTAGATCAAGAACGTTGGCAATGGTGGTAATGGAGAAAAACTTCTCATCAAGGGTATATTGCTTGGACACACTTTGTGGCAGAGCTTTATGAACGCTTTGACACTGACACCAACTATTTGGTCCGTTTTACAAAGTTGAAACAATTAGGAACAGTGGAAGACTTTATAGCTGCCTTTGAGCACCTAGCTTTTTGGACAGAGGGCATGTCTGATGCCTTTTTCTGAGAATGTTTTATCAGTGGCCTCAAGGATGAGATTCGGACCCATGTCCTCATGGATCGGCTTCAGAGTTGGGTGGTGGCTACTAAAAGAGCTAAAGAAGCACAACAACTTGTATCTTCTCAAAACTGGAAACCCTCCTTTATCCCTCACCCTAAACCAATAAATCCCACTACTCCCTCCACTCCATTAAAGATCCAAGATTTGACCAGGGCTGAAATGGTTGAACGTCAACTCAAAGGCCTTTGTTATAATTGTGATGACAAAAATTTCCCGGGCCACAAGTGTAAGGAACAAAAGTTGTTTATGGCCATCTCCGAGGATATTTCGAAAGAGGATATTAAAACTCCCCTTGTGTCTGAGTCACCTAAAACCCCCGACATAACTTCTCCCTCGTACCCTCTCGAAGTAGAACCGGTCATTTCCCTCATTGCCCTCACTGGCTTCTCCACTCCCCAAACCCTCAAGCTAATCGGTTACATCAAGCATCGGAAGGTCATCATTCTAGTTGATAGTGGAAGCACCCATAATTTTATTCATCGTCGCATTGCCCAAGAAACTCATTGCTACATCCATGCCGTCAATAATTTCCAAATCATGATTGCAAATGGTGGCTCCATGAAATGTGGAGGGCGTTGTGAAAATGTGTGTCTCCAAATTGGTGACTACCACCTAAAATCTCATATGTTTGTTATCGACATGGGCATTTGTGACATTGTGTTGGGTGTAGACTGGCTAAGGACTTTGGGTCCCGTTCTCATGGATTTTAAGGAATTAACCATGCAATTTGACCAGGAGGGCCACCAATATAAGTTCCAAGGCATCACCGTCAGTTCACCTAAGATCATTAGTTCCCATCACATGGAAAAGATGCTCAAAAAGGGTCATTCTAGTGTTATTGCTCAAATCCATTCCATACAAGCAACATAAACACCCTCAGTGCCACAATACCTCCAAGCCATCCTTTCTAAACATCAAATGGTATTTTCCACTCCCCAGGGACTCCCTCCTTCACATGGTTTTCATGATCATTCCATTCCCCTTGTACCTGGAATCCTTCCTCCCAATATCCGTCTGTATCGTCACCCCTTTTCCCAAAAAAATGAAATTGAGAAAATGGTCCAGGAACTCCTTAATGTAGGAATTATCCACCCTAGTACGAGCCCCTACTCTTCTCCTGTGGTCATGGTCCTGAAGAAAGAAGGTTCTTGGAGAATGTGTCTTGACTTCCATGCCCTCGACAAACTTACCATTAAAGACAAATTTCCCATTCCTATCATTGATGACCTCTTGGATGAACTGAGTGGCGCCCAATTATTTACTAAACTTGATCTTCGTTCGGGCTACCACCATATACGTATGAAAGAGGCAAACATTCCCAAGACTTCCTTTATAACTCATGAGGGCCACTATAGAATTTTTGGTCATGCCCTTTGGCTTGTGTAATACCCCCTCCACCTTCCAAAGCCTCATGAATCATGTCTTCCGTCCTTTTCTCCGTCATTTTTTCTTAGTTTTCTTTGATGATATCCTTGTTTATAGCAAGACCTGGACAAAACATCTTGCTCATGTGGATCGAGTTCTCCATCTACTCTCTCAACACCAACTTTTCCTGAAACAGTCTAAAAGTGCTTTGGGCACCTCAGAAGTAGAGTACTTGGGTCATTTGGTTGGCAAAGACGGTGTCAGGGTGGATCCTAAAAAGATTAAAGCTATGAAAGATTGGCCTCACCCAAAGACTCTCAAAATCTTGCGTGGATTTTTGGGCTTAAAAGGTTATTATCGCAAGTTTGTTAATAATTATGGAAAGATTGCAACACCTCTCACTGCTCTCCTAAAAAAGAACTCTTTCACTTGGACTCCAGTTGTTGCTCAAGATTTTCAAACCTTGAAGATGGCCATGTGCACTACTCTAGTCCTGGCCCTTCCTGATTTCACAAAGACCTTTGTCTTGGAATGTGATGCTTTAGGGAAAGGAATTGATGTTGTCCTTATGCAAGAGGGCCTGCCTTTGCCCTTTACCAGCAAGCAACTATCTGAAATAAATCTGGGCAAATCTATCTATGAAAAGGAAATTTTGACTATTCTTCATGTTGTTGATTTCTGGCGCCCTTATCTATTGGGGCAATGCTTCCAAATTAAGACAGACCATCAAAGGCTTAAGTATTTTTTGGAACAACGCATTTCCTCCCCGGAGCAACAAAAATGAGTAACTAAGCTATTTGGCTATGATTATGACATAATTTACAAGAAAGGCAAAGAAAATGTGGTTGTGGATGCACTTTCTCACAAATATGAAGATGCAATATCCCTTTTTTCTCTTTCCTTCATTGTACCAGATTGGCTCCAAGCTGTTCGCCAGGAATGGCTATAAGATCCCAAAAGTTCACAGCTGATCCAACAATTGTAGTCCAGTGCTCCAACTCCCCCAGGGTACTCTTGGCTCCATAATGAGCTTCGATACAAAGGCCATTTGTATTTAAGTAAACAATCAAAGCTTAAATCCATGGTACTTTCTAAGCTTCATGCTACACCGACAGCGGGGCACTCAGGGTTCACCAAAACCTATGACAGGGTCAAGCGTTCTTTTTTCTAGGATGGTATGAAACAAAACATTTGTACTTTTGTCATCGAATGTGATGTGTGTCAATGAAACAAGGGAGAAACAATCAAATCTCTGGGCACATTACAACCGCTCTTGATTCCACCTGCTATTTGGAAGGACATCTCTATGGATTTTATTATAGGCTTACCCAAATCGAGAAATAAATCAGTCATCATGGTGGTTGTTGATCTCCTTTCCATGTATGCTCATTTTTGCGCTCTTCAACACCCATTTACAACATCCACGGGGCTCAAATTTTCATGGATCAGGTCTACAAGCTTCATGGCATGCCACACTCTATTGTTTCTTATCGCGACCCAACTTTCACAAGCAATTTTTGGCAAGAACTGTTCAAGCTACAAGTCACCCAATTGCATCTCAGTACAACTTATCATCCCCAGACTGATGGTCAAACAGAAGTTGTCAACAAGTGTTTGGAAACACATTTGAGGTGTTTTTCCTCAAAAAATAAAAATCAGTGGGCTCAATGGTTACCCCTAGTTGAATGGTGGTACAACACTTCATACCATACAGCTACACGCATGACTCCTTTTGAAGTGGTATATGGATAGAATCCACCTTCAGTTCTCTCATACTTACCTAGCGTCTCGAAGGTCCAAGCGGTTGACCAAACACTTACAGTTCGAGAGGCTATTCTATGTACCCTCAAAGAGAATTTGTTCATGGCATAGAATCGCATGAAGCAACAAGCAGATCAAGGTCGCTCTGAACGTCAATTTGAAGAAGGGGATCAGGTGTTTCTTCACCTGCAACCTTACAAGCAGAATTACCTCAAGGCCGAGTAGTGTCAGAAGCTAGCGCCCAAATTTTATGGTCCTTATATAGTTCTCAAGCATGTGGGATAGGTGGCCTATCAGTTAGCTTTGCCCAATCATTTGAAGCTACACCTTGTTTTTCATGTTTCCTTCTTAAAGAAGGTGATCGGAACTAAGTGCCAATTCAAACCAACCTTCCTGAGTTAGTCGAAGAAGGATCCATTTGGCTACAGCCACAAGCAGTTTTGGACGAGTGTGAGTGTCGCCTACATCAAAGAACCATCAAGGAAGTGTTAATCCAGTGGAAAGATACAACTCCAACAAATGCCACTTGGGAACCAGTTACAATTCTGTAGTAATTTCCACATCTCAATCCTTGAGGACAAAGTTGTTTTTAAGGGGGAAGACATGTTAGGGTCTTAACTCGCACATAGGTAGAACAATATATTCCGATGTAATAAAGGTCAATATTAATAAGGCCTTGAAATAAAATAGAATAATTTGGATGTAAGAATACCTAATAGAAGAGTCTACTTCTAGAAGGATCTTCCTCTAGATGCTTCTTTTGATAGACATATTTAGTATAAATAGGAGTTGAGGGTATGAGAACCCTAGCTTGGATATTATTGTAATAGAGCTCTGCTCAACTGGAGGTTTCCCCCTCAAAGAGGCTTGTGAACATTGCTTTCAGTATCAAAGTGCTATTTTTGTTGTTATTCTTATATCATTTCAGTGCTATTGTGTTCATTATTCTGGTTATATTATTGTTATTCTGCCATTACTAGCATTTTATTTCTGTTATGCATACTTTTTATATCTGGTATATTACACGTGTGGATCCCTGGGTGAAGCATCTAGAAGGTCTGTATCTAGGATTTTATCTTTTTTAGCCAACAACAGTCCCTCTAGGCCTTCATCCCCTTCTTCCCATGAAATGAGGTACATGCCCTTCTTAGGTCACTAAAGTTCAAGGACCTAGGTTGTAAACCTTCCCCAAAGGTTGGCCACTTAATAGGAAATCTATGACACTTACCAAGGTGAAACATGGTCAAAAGCATAATGTCCAAGAAGGCGTTCTATAATCAAAAGAAACACAAATACAACATGTTTAAATGCCTTAAATATTAGGGTGATTATCTGCCACAATACCTGACTTGTACTGCAAGGAGAAAGACCCATCTGCCTTCTAGAAGCTAGTTGGTGTGGTGAATGTGCTGACAATGGATCATAATGTGGTGATAGAGTGGGCTTCCATATGTGCAAGTGGACATTGTTGGTCATGTGATCTCTCGACACTCCACATCTGCAACCCAAGGGCCTTGAGACATCATCTCCTTAGTTATCCCACAAAATGGGGATAACAGACAACACAACCCCCTCCTAAGTTTGATGCTTCCCAAACAAAGCAGTTTCTATGTGATGTGTAGAGAGCCATAGAAGAAGAAAGAGTGCGCAAAGAGTTGTAGTGCACAATAAAATGATGACTCAAGGATCATATCCATGAAGAAGTGCAATGAGTGACACAAATGTCATTGGAGGAGGCTCGGATCTAGGAAGAAGTGCAATGGGCGGCATAGAGATCGTTGAAAGAGGCTTGCACCCAGGAGGAGTTGCAATGCATGAAGCAACGGTTGTTGGAGGAAGATCATATGCACAAGGAGTTGTATCACACCATGCAGAGGTCGATGTAAGAAGAACGTAAGTAGGAAGAGTTACGACGTGCTAAGAAAAGAGAAATTGGGGAACATCGACTTGAGGAGTTGAAGCGCATAGCACGTGAAGAAGCATTGCATGACTTAGGTTGCAAGACGAACATGAAGGATCAAGTAAGTAATTTCTTACATTGTTGTTATATATTGTTCATTGATCTTGATGCTATGAAGAAGTTGGCACAGATGTTAACCACTTGTATGGGGAAGAAGTTGATAGAATGAACTATATCAACTCCCCTACCAGAAAGGGAAGTGTGCTAGGTCAATAAGCAGAAGCGCAATGGAGGAGAGTTCAAGATGACAACTGAGCTTGGTGGCTATGACATGGATGGAGCCATGTTTGATCTAGGTTTTGACGTGAAAATTTTTCTAAGTAAATCCCGAGAGTTGATGGAGAAGCCAAGTCTATTCTGGTCACCTATTCAGTTGTGGTTGGAAAATTAGTACAAGATCTATCCTATAGGCTAACTGGATTAGTCCTATGGTTGTGAAACCCAAGAATACCAGTGATATTTTAATCCATGTAGATTTGAGAAGTCTCAACGCATCCTACCTCCACGACCCTTTCCCTACACCTTTCACAGATGAGGTGCTGGAAAATGTTGGCATTCGAAAAGACTACTCTTTCACATATGACTTTTCAGGGTATCATTAGGTTTTGATCACAGAGGAGGACGAAACCAAAACCACCTTTGTGATGGAATGGGGGTCCTTTGCGTACATTGTGATTCCCTTTGGCTTAAAGAATGCCAACACAATATTTTATTGGATAGTGGTCACAACCTTCAAGGAATTTATCCACAAGTTTATTGAAGTTTATTTGGATGATTGGATCATGTTTAGTTTGTTGAAGGAACACATGAAATCCCTTTAGTTGATGTTGGACCGATGTCGTCAACTGCAAATTTCATTAAATCTAAAGAAGTGTATCTTCTGCACACCCTTCAACACATTGTTGGGCCACGTCGTGTGAAAATATGGATTACTGGTGGATCAAGCTAAGATCATCGCCATCTTGGATATGGTGCCCCCACTTTAGTCTGCGAGTTGCACACAACATTGGGTCATACAGGATATTACTAGTGCTTTATTCATAATTATGTCAAAATTGCATCCTCATTGGAGAAATTGTTTCTCAAAGATACTAAATGCAGTTGGACACCTGAATGTTAGGAATCCTCATATACTCTCAAAGAAAAACATGTCACTATGCTAATTCTAGTTTTTCCTGACTGGTCTAAGCTCTTTCATGTCCACGTAGATTCCTCATCCATTGCAATGGGCATGGTTCTTGCACAGCAGGGCGAAGGTAATATTAACCATATGATATATTTTTCAGTCGCAAGTTGTTTGATGTAGAAAATAATTATACTCCAATAGAGCACAAGGGCCTCACCATAGTATATGCATTGCAAAAGTTTCACCATTACTTGTTGGGGACCCCTTTCAAATTATTTACAGATCACTCTGTGCTCAAATATTTGGTCAACAAGCCAATATTAGGAGGCAGAATATGCCACTGGTTGTTGCTCTTCTAAAAGTTTGAGTTTGAAGTTGTAGTCAATTCGGGTAAGTACAATGTTGAACCAAATCATCTGTACCATCTTGAGACTGGAGAGGCTAGTTCAAGCCTAGATGACGAACTCCCATATGTGAAACTCTTTCAAGTTGAAGCAATTCCTGATCAATTGGATGAGATCACTGAATTTCTCTTGTGGGGACAACCTCCACCAGGGTATACCCATGCTTAGCGTCGTCAATTGGTAACCCATAGTGAGTTGGGTGCAGATGGCATCCTGCGCCGTTACACATTAGAACATGAATGTGACCCCATTCTATATGAATTAGATGAGGATATTGTTGGAGGACACAATGTAGGTAAGTTTATAACGTGCAAGGTTCTGCGCATGAGGCTTTGGTGGCCCTCACTCTTTGTAGATGCCAAGGCATATTGCAAACACTGTGACACATGTCAATGAATTGGAAATCCCTATAGGATAGATGATCTTCCTTTGTTTCCTGTGACCGTGCTAGAGTCGTTCAAAAAATGGGAAATAGATTTTGTGGGTCCCATCAATCCCCCCTATGCATCACTCAGGGACGCGCTACATCATTACGACTACATAATCTCTAACAAGATGGGTCGAATCAATGCCAATTAAGGATTGTACAACAAAAACAATGACACGATTCATTTTTAAGAATGTGACTACTAGATTCAGGTGTCCAAGGGTGCTTATGAACGACCAAGGCTCGCATTTTCCGAACGAGATCATTCAAAAGATCACTTAGGATTTCATGATCCATCATCAGAAGAGCATTCCCTTTAGATCATTTCAATCATCAAGCTAATGGTATGATTGATGCTTTTAATAAATTTTTAGAGCATGCTTTAACTAAAGTTTGTAATGTGCAGCATGATGATTGGGATCAAAGGATCCCAACAGTATTATGGGCTTAACAAACAACATACAAAAGGTTGACAAAGCACATGACATTCAGATTGGTCTATGGAAAAGAGGTAGTCATGCCGCTAGAATTTGTTGTTCCTAGCCTCCAGGTTTTCCTAGCAACCCATTTGACAGATGACCAGTCCCTTCAACATAGGTTAGATGAAATCATGGAAAGTCTAGAAGAAGACTGTATGACAGTGGGTTTCAACCATGTGGTTGAAAAGGAGAGACAAAAGGTGTGGCATGATCGCAACAACCACCATAAAATCCTTGTTGGCCTTTGACCAAGTTTTGAGGAAACATTGGTCGTGTTTGACCACTTTTGGGACTTCGACATGTTGGTCGAAGATGGAGAACCGAAGAGGAGCTGAGATCATGGGATCTCGCTTGATTTTCGGGCTTGTGGACCGAGCAAAGGGTTTACTAGGGTTTATTTAATGGGTTATGGGATGTTGGCCCCTGGGTTTACCCATGTTTAGGCCTTTTTGTAAAAGTATATATAGGAAGGAATGTAATGTAGAAAGTAGTAGAAGCTTAGTGCAAGCAATGTAAGATATTTGGCTGATTGGCTATGTGCATGATATGTTAGTAAGCCTCTGTGCTAGTAAGGAGTTGGCTTTGTGCCTTGAGCTGATTTTGGGAAGGAGGATCTGGTGCGCAACACACAGATCTCCTGTCCTCTACGGAGTTGGCTCTGTGGCTTTGTGCACAGGATCAGATGAATGTAAGAAGATTGAAGACTAACAAAGAAGAAGAAGAAGTTGGTGGACGTAGCCCCACACTGGGGTGAACCACGTATATCATGTGTCTTGATGTGCTTTGTGCGATGTTGTTTATGTGTTTATCTGCTTAGTGTTGTTGTTATGTATGATGAATGCATCTGATGTCATTGCTTAGTGCTTGATGGTATTAAATATAAAAGAATGATATATCCAAGCTGATGATATGTGCTAAGTGAATGGAAGTACTTGATATTTATGGTTACTGCGTTGATCTGTAATAAGGGTTTAATCTGCGATGTGAATGAGATTCAAGAAACTAACGCATATTGCTGTTTAAGTGCTCTGCTAAGTATTGTAATCACATATCTGTGTCCCAGCCTGGTTATAGACACCTGAGTCCTGCAACCCCCCCTACCTCTACCTCGGGTGAGACATCATTTGCTTCGCAGGTGTTGTCGAAAGGGTTGGTAGTTAGGGTTTTGTTGGTGCATTGTTGAAGTGTTGAGCCTTGGGTCTGCCCCTGTGCCAACAAATGGTTCCGATGCTGGGACCTGGAACTGTGATTTATGGGAAATGAATAAAACATAAAGCTTTGTGCGTAGATCTATTGTTGTAGTGCGCAGTATTCTACTTGACTTGCAAAACTCTGTGCTAAGAAAGAAACAGGATCTAAAGAAAAGAGGTAAGATCTTAAATCTTTTTGCTCTGGTAAAGGTAAGATAAGTGGAAATCTTTGCTTTGAAAGTATGAATCTAGGTATGTTTCATAAATTTTGTCCTAGCCTGAGTGTTAGGGAACGGTTAGAAGAAAGAGTTGATTTGAATAAATTTGATAGAAATAGAGAAAAATATGTTATTCCTATGCATAGAAATAATTTTTGGACTAATAAGTGGATGCAGGAACCTAGAAAGAATTTTTGCATGTTGAAGATCCAACACTATGATCCCAGTGTGCAGTACAAGAAAGGTTGGGAATCGTTTAAAAGAAAGAAAGGAATAACATTGTGTTATAATTGCAGAAGATCAGGACAACTTGCTAAGGAATGCCCTGGTACAGGTCCTATTTGTCTTTGTTGTAAAGCAATTGGTCATGAGGTTGAGGATTGCGCAAGGATGATTGCTAAAGTTGAAAAGATGAACATAAGATAAGAAAACTATAAAGAAGGTCAAGAGACTAAGGATATGTTAGAGAATCAGAAAGAGAAAGAATCAGAGAAATCTCAAACTATGTTAATACAGTTAAAAGAAGCAATGGATGACCACAAGGATGTCAGTTTGTCAGAGATCTTGAAAGAAAAACAACGCATAGTCACAAGAATAGAAGACTTCGACATAGACTGTATATTGGATGAAGAAACACATGTGAACATTATGCCAGAAAGCACTTGGGAAATTTTGGGAAAGCCTGCTATGATACCTTCATTGGGAAGGATAGGCTTGTTTAAAGGAAAGATGATAACCCTATGTGGAAGAGTTACTAATATACCTATGATTTCTCATGAAACATTGACTGAAGAAGAATTCAAAGTCATTAAATTTGTTGATAAAAACACCCCCTTTCCACTTTTGTTAGGAATGACTTGGATTGAGAAGGATCAGATCAAAAGGAAAACAAAGGAAGAAGCTAAAGAAAATAAAAGCAAGAACTAAGGGATCTCATAGCTCAAAGAATAGATCGACTGATAGAAGAACGAGAAGTTGAGTCAAAGTAGCATAATGAAAGACAAGTAGTTGTCAAAGTTGAAAGAACACAAGAAGGTGTGAAGGACCTATCCATGCAAGAAGAAAGTATGTCCACCCAGGACATAGTAATCAAAGATGTATTACCTGTGAACCCTTTGAGATCACATCAGCAGTGCGAAGTTACTATGCTAAGAAAAGATAAGAATAAGAATGGCAAGAGGAATCCAGAGACTCATATCATAGGGAAGAAGGCAAGGAAACTTAGTAAGAAGAAGGCCAAGTTAGAAAAACTATGTGAAGTTCCAAAGAAGACTTCGCACGAGGTAGATCCGTAGAACTTGAACCTCATCAGAATAGCAGAACCATGCAGAATGGGACTTCGCCACGACGAAACTATATGACCGTTGGAGGCACCCCGACCGTTAGAGTAACGCTCTGGAACGGCTAGAAACGCAGTTATTGACGGAAAGACCGTCGTTGGACCCTTGAGATTGTGCCATAACATATTGAATCGTATTGATTGAGGCATTCCTTCACATTGGAGGAATCTGTTACGACGCTTGCTTATTTAACCCTTCGAACACTGCGTCGGGACCACTTTTTGCCACCTGTGATTATCAGAGCTAACAAAGAATTGATTGCATATCACGTTATTATTTCTAGACCTTGCCATCTGTTTGATTACCTCACTTGTCCATTCACATACCCAATCTATTTGATTACAAGTGTGAATGTCGAGCAAACATAGTGTGTTAGAGAAGTATATGGAGGAGATTCTCGTGGATCTCATCGTTGAGAGAGTTATGTCTATAGGAATACAGGTGTCGTCGATTAGAGGATTGCAAGAATCCCCCTCAACTGGACGTCGTTCTAGTCGTATTACTGAGAAGTGAAGCAAGCACCGAGATGATTTGGCTAACGCGAAGCCGATCCCATCAATATTTCCAGATTATATACCACCTTTGGCTGGTGCAGTTACCCGAGACAGTATCCCACGTGAATTTGAGTACATGTTGATCACTACATACATCCTGAAGGGGATACACGTAGTTGGACCCTAGTTAAGACACATCCCAGCTATGAAGAACAACAACTTTAACCTCGGAGACAGGAAGAACTATGCAATGCTTGCGCCACATAGTTATTTGATGAAGACGACTGGGAAGAATCCATGCATAGTATCCCAACCATGGATTAAGGAGCTCGCGCAATCAACGATACTGGACATGATGAAGATCCCTCACTTTGGCTGAAATCATGAGGTTAATGCCTGCGTTAAACTCCTCCTGTCGTGCTATCACGGAGGATATCTATGACTCGACAGGTGCGTCACTATGGATTCGACGTTGATCCACCTCATCATAGGATTGAGCATGCAAGGAACAGACCCTCAGTAGTTCTACCTAGGGAAGACTTCAGATTGCTCCCTGGCACAACGCATAAAGGAGGATTATGGCGATGTAGAGAAGGGAAAGTGAGGCTACAAGGTAGCCTCCATCCAGGATGGTGTAGTGCACCTAGATTTTCAGCTTATAGATGGAAATATCATCAGAAAGAATTGTCCCACGCAGGTCACTAGATTCGTAGTAGACCTCGCAGGAAAGTGCGTGGAGGGGATGCAAATGAACTGGGCAAGTTACCTTGTCAATGAGATGGAGAAGGAATTCCGCGAAGCGCAGGATCAGAGCTATGAATTCCATTTCAGTTGGTTACTAGTACTAATCACATTTGTCACTTGGCAGATGCCGGAGGAGTGACATTTCTAGAAGTTGAGCCATCGAAGTCGTTGGCCGTAAGGTTCTCCACCTTGTGGTATACAAATGATATGTCGAAGCAGTGGCAGTTGAACGTTGTCTTCCATGCTTACTACCAGTAGCTGAAGTGTGATATTGAGGCATTTCCATGCATGACACCGAATACATTGCACCAGTACAGACCGTTGGCGAAGTTTCGCGCAGATTGGCACTTTATATACATCATTGCGCATAGGGATGAAATTAAGGAGGAATTGCAATACTTTTATAAGATGACCGACGAAGATATGGAGGAGATCACCAAATAATGGCCAACATATTTCCTTTTACCAGTTGAGGATGCAGAAATCTTCGACCCTGACATCATTGGAAGTCCCTTGGTCACCTAGGTCGAACATGATGGACAAACTAGCGTGAAGAAAAAGAAGAAAAAGGAGGAAGTGCATAACATAGAAATGGATGACTAGGACAACGCCTTAGAGGAAAGTAGGCCCGACTCACCCGCAAGAGGAGGAGGAGATGAAGTGAACCAAGAAGAAGGAGGGGAAGAAGGAGAAAAACAAGACAAAGGTGAAGTTACACCTCCAAAGGATCCCCCTACCGAGGCCGAAACATCGAAGAAAAGGAAGGTTTCTTCGTAGAAATCCTCATCAAGAAAGAAGACGTGCTCCAGTAAGCCCAAGATGAAGTCCATGCTCACAGAGGACGACGTCGATCTAATCATCACAGTTGTGGAGGATGCTTCAGAGGATATCTTACATCGCTATGGAGAAAAGAAGGAGACGTTGTATTAAAGAATAGAGAAGGAGATGAAGGAGATACAACAAGCCATCCATTCGAGCTGCACAATACCTACTACACCTTCTTCATTGAAAATTGTAGAATTGGGGGATGAGCCCACCCAATTACAAAGATTAGCAGATGTAAAAGAGGCTCGACTTCAGCGAGCCCAAGAAGAAAAGGAAGCAGGCTACAGAAGCCTTGAAGCAAGAAAAGGAGGAGGTATTAGAGAAACTTCGAGTTGCACAGAAGGAGAAAGATGAAATTCGGGCGATGCTCAAGGAGGACAATGCAAAGGTACAGAAAGAAAAACACCAACTACTTGCAGAGCAGATTGCGATCAAAGAGGCAGTGACTAAAGCACTTCGCTCTATTCCAGGCTTGGCATAGGAGGAAGAAGAGTCAGCCGAGATTCAAGTGGGGAAGCTCGTTGAGTCCATTCAACAGCTTCAAGCAAGAGTAATAGACTTAGAACTCCAAGCAGTGCTGAGAACTCCACAAGAAGTGTGTTATCAGAGGGAGGAAGTCGCCAGGAGTGTAGTTGGAAGGATCAGGGCACTCACATTTGAATGTAAGAAATTAAGTAATCGTAGTGCACATACCTATGAACGCTTCGCAAAAGATCCGGAGCTGAGGAAACTGGAAGCACAACTACAGGAGGCGAAGCAACATGCCTCCACCATCTAGGAGCAGATGAAGTCACTCACTGCAGTTGAGAAAATGAAGAGATCATAGGAGAAGTGCGCAGTCCAACAACAGATTACTGTCATCCAGAGAAAAGTCATGGAGGTTACACAAAGATTATAGCCGATGTAGGATGAAGCCTGCACCATTTTTGAAGAGATTGAAGGACAAGGCTTGTAGCTAGACCAAGTGGTTGCGACAGTGGAACATCGCTTGGAAGGGTCTATTACAGATCAAGTGATTCAGGAGTTCACCGAGCAGGAGGCTCTAGCGAAGCAACAAGTCGAGGTAGCTCGAGCTAATATTGAGGCCTTCGAAGGAGTGTTGCCTAGATCTGAGTGACTCGGGACGAGTCACATGTGAGTGTTGGGGGCCTGTTGGACCTTGACCAAGTTTTGAGGAAACATTGGTCGTGTTTGACCACTTTTGGGACTTCAAGAGGTTGGTCGAAGATGGAGTGCCCAGGCAGAGATGAGATCATAGGATCTCGCTTGATTTGCGGGCTTGTGGACCGAGCAAAGGGTTTACTAGGGTTTATTTAATGGGTTATGGGATGTCGACCCATGGGTTTACCCATGTTTAGGCCTTTTTATAAAAGTATATATAGGAAGGAATGTAATGTAGAAAGTAGTAGAATCTTAGTGAAAGAAATGTAAGAGATTTGGCTGATTGGCTATGTGCATGATATGTTAGTAAGCCTCTGTGCTAGTAAGGAGTTGGCTCTGTACCTTGACTTGATTTTGGGAAGGAGAATCTAGTGAGCAGCACGCAGATCTCTTGTCCTCTGTGGAGTTGGCTATGTGGCTTTGTGCACAGGAGCAGATGAATGTAAGAAGATTGAAGACTAATAAAGAAGAAGAAGAAGTTGGTGGACGTAGCCCCACACTGGGGTGAACCACATATATCCCGTGTCTTGATGTGCTTTGTGCGATGTTGTTTATGTGTTTATATGCTTATTGTTGTTGTTATGTATGATGAATGCATCTAATGTCATTGTTTAGTGCTTGATGGTATTAAGTATAAATGAATGCTAGATCCAAGCTGATGCTATGTGCTAAGTGAATGGAAGTACTTGATCTTTATGGTTAATGCGATGATCTGTAATAAGGGTTTAATCTGCGATGTGAATGAGATTCAAGAAAATAATGCATATTGTTGTTTAAGTGCTCTTCTAAGTATTGTAATCACATATTTGTGTCCCATCTTGGTTGTAGACACCTGAGTTCTGAAACCCCCCTGCCTCTACCTTGGGTGAGACTTCAGCTGCTTCGCAGGTGTTACCGAAAGGGCTGATAGTTAGGGTTGTGTTGGTGCATTGTTGAAGCGTTGAACCCTGGGTCTGCCCCTGTGCCAACAATCCTCCATCTTGGATCTTTAGTTTTGTTATATGACAACAAATACTTACAACATCCTATCAAGCTATGCATGCATTGGTTGGATCCTTTCCGGCTGGTATACATTAGTGAAGCAGGTGTCGCCAAGATGGAAACATTACAAGGAAAAATTATTAAGGGACTTATTAATGGAAATAGGTTAAAGGTGTACTATGACCTACAAGGGTCAATTGTCATTTAGCTCCCTCTCTCAACTTTTAATTTTGGTAGAGTAGGATTAGTGTAGGATGTACAATAGGTAGTACATCTCATAGTCGGTAGAATTTACCTTTTTGACATCACATAATCCACATCAATCCCACATGCGGACTCGATAGATTGGCAATTTTGCAGATTCCCTAGATTTCCAAATCAAGTTGGGGTTATGACATAAGTACAAGGTCTTGGACCTGACCAGGATTTCATGCGGGGATTGGTTGAGTCTCTTGGAGATCTGGTTCATTGAAAGGTACCACATGAAGCAGTTGGCTCGAGGAAGAGCCAAGTAATAGTGGTGGGGGCATGTTGGTACCCAAAGTTTTGGGTTAATATCGCTCATGCACACAAACAAAGTTGTGTGTGCACCTAAGCTATTGTGCAGAGAATGACAATAACTGTGCACCAAACTGAGTTTTGATATTGTGCGCCAAGATTGAAGTCCACAAAGTGTGCATTGACCTGAGTTTTGTCAGTTGCACTAAAAATCAAGAAGACGCATGCCGAAATCAAGAAAGGAATCATCGAGAAATCTCCCCTAATGATTAGTTCCAGCAACACAAGGGAATGTGGAACAACTAGAGGATGAGTTATCGAGGTAGTTAAGATTTCCCCGATTCCAGAAAGTCTATGTGGACTGCATGTAGGTGCAAGAAGCGTGCAAGGAAGTTTTTCAGTAGACCGAGTGGAGCAACATTGAAAGGGATGAAGCTCCTGAGCAGAGAAATATATAAAAGGAAACAAGGATGCCAAAGACAAGGTTGATGTTGGTTGTAACTGATTCATCGAGTCACTTGTTGTTGTCCAATGTAGAAGATCTTGCTCTGAGTCTCCATAGCATTGTAATGTCTGCAATCATGTGTCTGAGCCTGTCATATGTTTAAGGTCTAGCATAATGCACATGAAACAATATATTGTATACCTGGAAGCTTATCCAAAGAAACATATACCCTATTTTTGTTTTATATTATTTTCTTAATGTATTCCTATGTTGTGATGGAATGACAATGATAATAAAGCTGTAGCAATTCTGATCTACCCCGTGTTCCTTATGTGGTATTTGGATATGTGTGTGTATTGTTTTACTTATCTAGTAGCAACAAGTTTTCAGCCATGGAATGTATGGATGTCAACCTAGATGGATTTATGTGTGTTTAGTCCTTCATCACCATCATAAGACTAGATGGTCTCTATGATCCTCATTATGTCTCAGGTGAGGCCTTCTTTGGCCTTGGTTGAAGATTGATATACCAATGCTTTGGGGTTTTTTTTGGTCAACTTTGGACAAACTCTGGGTCTAAACCCCCCAACATTAGGAAGGACACACATGTTGTCGAAGAATATTCTACCTAAGAGGGAGTGTTGAATAATATTGTTATATTATATTTATTAATTAGGCCCTATTGTGCCTTTGTAAAAGTCATCCTATTGTGCCTTGACAATTAAATTTAAATTAAGAGGGTAAAGTGGTAGGTTAGCCCAGACCTAATTTTAGGTTGGACAGATTACTATTTATAAAGGAGACCAACACCTCATTTGCACACTCACACACTCATGAGCTCTGCAACAAGAGGAAAAAGTGCACAAGTCTTGGAGGAGTAGTTGCTGCAACTGGGGGTGACGTCAAGGGTTTTGGTCTATGTCTTGGTATCTCTTGGTTAAGTAGTGCACTACTCTTTCCTAGTGAAGGAGTAGAGGAGGATCTTCTGCTTTGTCTTTGGTCTATCTATATTGAGAATTGTTTGCTGGGTTTTCTTCTCCATGAGGGTTTCCCAGGATAATCTATGTGTCTCTATTGTTTCTGTGATTGCCTCTCTTTATTGATCTTATTTATGCAGCTAATGTGCTAAATGATTATAATAATAAAGAAGAATCATAACTGCTAGCTATATAAGTAAAACTTCAACATGGTATTAGATCAAGCGTGAAAGAGACCAACTCACAGTTTATAAGAAGTGACTAGCCTCAACGCACCCTCTCCAAAATCCAGTTTTCAGTATTGCAGCTTCTATAGAATTAAGGTTTTTGCATAAACCCTAAGTGTGACGTTTTCCATGTTTAAGGAAGACATTGGGGGAAGTAACCACATCTAGGAGCTCTCCCTAGGAGGGTGCATCTAGTCCCTGGACTATAATTCTGAAATTTGAAGTTTGAAAAATTAGGGTTTCCTCATAAAACCCTAAGTTGCAATTGTAGTTGCAGTTGCAGATGAAGTACCAGTTGCAGTTGTAGTTGCAATGCCAGTTCCTTCATGCCAGTTGCACCACCAGTTGCAGTGCTAGCACCGTTTGCAGTACCAATTGTAGTGAAATTTTTTGTGAAGTGTTAGGACTGATTTTTATTGTCCTAGTGCGCCTTACCCTAACAAATATCCAACTAACTTTAAGTTACAAGTTGAAGCACCTTTGAAGTTTTAAAGGTTCATTATTGCTTGTCGTTGTTGTCAAATGGTGCCACTACCTGTCGATATTGTCAGAGGTATCTACTTACATATGTTCAAACTGTATCATTATTTTAAAGGGTATTTGCAGGAGAAAGGATATTTTTTCTAAACAAAAATCATAGATCCAGAAGGATCTCATATCCAACACGTTCAGAGGAACAATGCACCCCATGTTTGATTAATTAGATATGCCTCTATTTGTTATGGAATTATTGTGATCTTATGAACATCTAGGTTGTATTTTGATCTATTGAAGTTATGACTATCATAATAATCATTGGTCAAACTTAAATTCAAAGTATTAGAGTTGAGATTATAGAGTTTATTGTCTAACCCAATTTTCTATCAAGAAAACATATTGTCTTAGTATAGAGGACAATTTTAAGAAAATACTTGTTATCTTGAGTGAAGGAGACTCAAAAGAAAAACAATAACACTCATTCTTGAGGACAAGACTCCAGGTTCCAGGTTTGATTGATTAAATTGAAAAGATTTAAATTTTCACATATGAAGTTTGATAGCTGCTAAACACTATAATTGTGATAACAATATTTTATTATTGAATACTTGGTAGCATGTGAGCAATATTGAGATAAATGCTTATTGTAATTATTTACTAGATATAATTGACATCTCCTCTTGGAGAAACTTCTTGTTTTGTTTCCAAGTTACCATGGAGGAATGATTGATCACAACACTAGAAGAGTGTTGCTCTCATTTCTTATTATTATATTTGTTATTTTTAACCCTTGTTCTAGGAAGGTCACAAGTGATAGCTCTGAAAAAACTACTATGACGATTACTCTCGCTATTGTGTTTATTATTATTATAAACAATATTATTCTTGTCTATTGTTTCTCCCTTGTTGTCCTTGTTCCAGGCAGGTCAGAGGTGATAACCCTGAAGGGAGCTATAGTGATGGTTGCAGGAGGAAACATATTAGATGAAACATGAAGAAGACTATCCAAGATGTATACATGACCGTATACATCCATGTACCGAAGAAGAAGAAGAAAAAGATACTTTTGCTAGATAAAAAACATCTCATATGAATATAAACAATGAGGAGCAGAAGGCTCCAAAGATGACAAAACAAATTCCTCTAGTGCAGTTGATCACTCTTCAGATCACCAGGAAGAGTTAGTAGAGCCATAAGGTCCTACCCATAATCAGTGCAGTAACCAAGAAGAGACCATCATAATCCCGTGACACTTTGCAGGATGCAAAGCCATATAACATTGATGAGCCATATCAAAGGGAGCAGGGAGACTCAGAGGGAGCATGGAGACTCAGAGTGAGCCTGATCTTAGAGAGGACCAGATGAGAAAAGAGACATCTTCCAGGACTGACAGACAAATTCCATGAGTTGAGAAGACTAGATCGTATCTTCAGAGACTTATAGGAGACATGAAATCTCCTGAGAAGATTCCTTTATTTCAGTGACAGAGGAGGAAGCCAGTCAGAAGGACTGGGATATGGATTTTGAGTTGAGACTAGAAGGGAAGTCAATGGTGACTTCCAAGATTGATCTAATAGAACAAGCATGTTGCAGATAACAATAAAAAGATGTACAAAGCATGATTTGTGTCCAGAGGATTCTCCCAGCATGAGGGAGAAGACTATGATGAGACACTTGCTCCAGTAATCAAAAGAAGTATATATAGAACAAACATGATTCATTAAAAGAAGCTGATACAATATGAGATTCAGAGCATGCAGGTATGACAATCCCTGTATTTGAGATTGTGTTATCTCCAGTACCAGTTGGTGCAGTACATTAGTCGAGCCATGGAGACATGACTATAATAGAATATTGAGTTACCTCAAGAGAAAGAGGATAATCTACCCTCAATGTCAGTTATTGATCCACTCTCAGTTTCAGATGAAGTTGTTGTCGTGATGGAGTAGAGGAGATACTCTCAGAGTTCAACAACTACA
>JZKD02S1804985.1:28025-48032 GCA_000966675.3 Picea glauca | reverse complement strand
ACATTATTACACATACTATACGAGTAAGATAAGTGATTTGTATAACTGTGTTACCCATGTAGGTTCAATATGTTATAACACTCGATTCCAGGATAAGCTTAATTAGGGATACTAACAGTATCAGTTCTAAGCTAATAGTGAAAAGAGTCATCAGTAAGGAGAAGAGTTATAAGAGTATTGATATCAGCTTTCATAGGTGCTTTGTTACTATCATAAAAGCCACATGTAACACCTTTGTAACCCTTATTAGTGATGAGTGATGGCATTAGTATTGTTCTAATCATAATAGTGGTAACTAGTATAATCAATACAACCTAGTTAATTGACTTTCTTTAACCTAGTAAGATCTTAGGGAATTAGACCATATTATTATAGTATATACTACTCTAACCTTGTATGATTATGGAAACATAGACCCTTAATGGTGGTAGTAAGGGATATAAGCTAAACCAATGGAGTTGTTATAACAAAGTATGTGTGTTCATAACCTTAATAGAGAAAATCGCATCATTCTAAGATTAGTTACCATAAAGAGGTAATAACATGGCAAAGAGCATGATTAGCTCATAATGATTACTACATGGAACTCATGAAAGATATGACACTATTGAAACCTATCACATTGCGTAATCTCTTGACTACAGAAAAAACATGATCTATTGTATTCTCCTTATATATCTTTGTTATTCAATAGGATAAGCTAGTACGATATGCGTTTAACACAAACTACAATTGGATGGTAGTAATGATATAACAAAGGGTGTTGATTATAGAAAGAGCTATGAGTGCAATGATGCTCTGCCTGTAGATTACGTATTAATCATATACCAAATATGATACTATATATAGTGGTCATTGTGTTTCCATAACTAGTAGAGTTTGAAGCTAATTCCTGGGAGATGACACTAAGATTGCTACTTATACATGTGCATTGATTACTAGTAATATGTATTTAATAGGGTTTACACTTGTTTAATGTGATAGATTAGGGAGATTACATACTATATATATGATGTGTTTAACTTGGTAAGCTAACAGGCTAGTTTATAGCAAGATCATGTGGTTAAACAGTACTACTGATCCCATTGTACAAACTAATGTTATTCTATTGTTATGGTTACACCTTATGAAAGATGATATGTGATTGATTATTGATTACACTATCTTTATAAATCAAATGTAACTCCATTGAATAAGATGACAAATAGTTATACCACATATAATAAATAGATCACTAGTATGGAAACATCTAATCATGATTACTAGTTATGTTTACATAAGATATGATGTTGATTATATGCAGAACATAGGGTACCTTCTCTATACATAAGATCTTATAGGAGGGGTTCAATTCCCATTGCTTAAGGTGATTAATTACATATAAGGTACTACTATGATTCTATGTTTAAGCCTTATATACATATTTATTACTAGTCTCTACTGTGCCTTATTAGTATAAGTCTTCTTGTATATAGATAGAGAAATGGTATTACTACTAGAACGTTGTTATCTCAGTTGTAACTAGTATTCCAAGTGATTACATCATAACTAATGAAAGAAGATGATACTAATTATGGAAACACTATACGAGGCTTCTATCTTATGTATTCCGTATAAGTATTGTTAACATGTAAGCAATAGATATGGGTGAATAAGCAGATCAAACTCTTCTACTAGTTCTATCCATGTGATTAGATTGATTAGAGGAATAATGGACACCTTGGTAAGAGCTTGTATTACCTGAAGTATTGTATAGATACTGTTGTAAACAACATATCTTAGTTAAATGAACCTATACCATTCAATAGCATGAGATAATATATGGATTTATAAGCTACATGAATAAACATGATCCTTATTATGGTAACTATTGGTTTCATCACATTTACCTTATTTACGTAATCAAGTGATTTGTGATTATTGGTAGAGTATTGTTTACCTGTAATTGACACAATATAATACAAGTAACAATCGTTGTGTAACTTGATGATTATCTATTATGTAAAGTACGTACCTCATGGTTACAACTTACTCTATGGTAAAGCTTATCCTTAGCTTCTTGAGACGAGCCAGATTTCCGATTGAAACCTTTGTCGGGAAAGAAATCCTTCCTTCATAATTCATCTTCCTTATAATGGATGGGATCGGTGGTTTTATTCCCCCATCAGTAACACATGTGGCATCGTCTTATTTATGTCCCTCGGGTGGAGGGGCGATCAAATCGATACTGGACTCAAGAGATGGTGTGTGGGGACGGGCCACGCAAAATTCCAACTTCTAGTGGGTCCTAGTGAGAATAAAGGATTATAACCTCGAGAGAGAACAGGTAGGCTAGATCGAAAATGAATTGAACAATGATTATACCATGGAGATATTTGTTCGATTGACTGATCATATTTTTGGGAGTGCAAGATTGCCTTGACAAGCAACGAATCAGGCTCTATCCGATTTGAAGCACTGGAACATGGGCGGAGATAATCTAAATTGATTTTTTATTCTAACCAATGATCCAAAGACAGAACGCCTTAAGACATGGCTCTTTCTTCTTATAATGATGACCCGATTTGAGATACTTGTGGACTTGAAGTTGTACGTTGATACCAATGGCATTTTCAACAAGTAAAGATGAACCATATTCCATTCTAGCAGGAGATGGTAAAAGTTGTCCTCCTTAATTATGGGTTATCCCATGGATGGATAGGCTATATTCTTCGAACAAAGTCTCCATTATGAATTCACTCATAACTATGGAATTTCTTATGCTCTGGAAAAATCCTAATAATTATAGTATGGCCTCTCCCTATCCTTAGTAGTGGTATGGTGTGTCTAAGGAGGAGGAGAAGGAGTCGAGGTGATGGGGTGGCTCAAAGAGAGGAGTAACAAGGATGAAGTCACTTCCAAACCAGAATATTTGACAAGGATCCTTGCGATCCCAAATGAAGGAAAGAAAGTGGAGACAGAGGTCAACTAAAAGAAATTGATCGGATGGGGGCTCACTGTAATTACATTAGGAGTAAAATGTTGAGGATGAGTTGTGGGGTTCAGGATGAGCAGTGAGATGCAAAGATGTGTTGTTTACTGATTGGGGATGTGTCGTTGTTGCTCCAATATGGAAGAAACTTAGATGGATTCCTTTAATCAGGCTATCTCGTTATGTATACTCCTGATACGTTTTGTTTAGGTGCGGTGCATCTATCTTTTGAACCGATAGCGCACGCCTGACATTTCCTGATGGTAATCTCCTGACCAAAGGGAGGCAAGCACCAGTTCACAACCAGAGGTGTAACATGAGCAGAGGTTATAGTCATGGGATTCGAGAAGGTTACACTTGTTTAGCTCAGGATTCTCAAGTCAGCAAGTTCAGAAAGAAAGACAATGTATCCATTTTAAGTCTGGTACAGACTGTCTCAGTTTCAAGTGAGAGTATCTTATTACACCTAGGTGGTATAGATTATATAGACCAGCATAGCATAGATGATGTCGAAGAATGTTCCCCATACACTTGTGATTTGAAGTTTGCAACTTCTTACCTTGCACCTACCTTACTACTCTTTGGAAAGAGTGTACACTTATATGCTTGGTGCTAGCCTTCCTTGCTTCCTTCCATATTCACTAAACATAGTGAATTCTCTTACCGGACCTAAACTGAATTACTACTTCTTTCTCTCTACGAACTCTCCATCAGAAAAGATGACACCCCCGACCTGAGGGAAAAAAGAGTTGGTTCTCTAATTGTTTCACATCAGCCTTGATGCATTAATTAAGCCTAGTTGTGGATATTGAACATCTATTTTCCTGAGAGCATATTCAAATCCATTTTCCAATATCGTGAGTATCCAATCTGTCCTTCCCCAACCCTAGACCTAACTGTGCTCTTTAAAAAGATATCTGATCAAACTGTCGTACTTCCATCCCCTAGCTTGAAAATTGGAAGTAGAACTCACTTTTGTACTGCCCATTTGAGGAAGAGATTTCCTTAATCGAGTCACTACTGCATCCTAAAAAAATAGAATTGTTAATACCGCTACTCAGACTAGAAAGAGCTACCTGTAATCAAACTCATAACTCAGAACTATTCCTTCAAAAGAGACTTTCACTCAGAACTCATAAAGAGGGAAATCTCATACTCCTACTCAAACTAGATCATATAAACTACTTGCTCAACTACTTCCTCTCAGATCGACAACCACAACCAATCAAGGGGAGACTGAAGTGCTTCTTTCTAATCCGATTCCTCTTCCAATTTAGAGATGCCAACTAAAGGAAGAAGTTTCTTTCTCCTAAAAAGGAAGGCTCCTCAAGAAAGGAAAGAGAATATTTCTTGCTACAGATCCAAGTCCTAGTCCATCGACAAGAATAAGCCTACTCTTGGTTGGAGTTTTCTAGCCAATGCCAGGAATGAGAACCAAAGCCGAGTCAATCCTACTACCTTCTTGAAATGAGATTCCAATTCCCTATCTCAAAAGACGTAATCTTGTACTTGCGACCATACATGGAGTCATTTCCTCAATCCAATCAAAGAAAATGATTCAAATATTCCAGTTCCAGTTCAAATATGACAACCCTCAAACGAGGAAGAAAGTAGTTTCTCGTCAAAAGGAGAGCTCCCAATATAGGATAGACATCATCTTTCTTGTTATATATCCTATTCATGTTCAAGGAGAGCTAGCTTTTTCCAATTCCAATTCCAATTCAAGACAATCCGAAGAATCCTTCCAAACCAAAAGACAAAAGACTGATATTAATCATTCTAAAAAGAGCTCATATTCATTAGATGAGCTAACCTATTCTCAGAAACAAGTATTAAAGAAAATTCCAGCTCCAGAATCAAAATCCCCTTGATGGGTTGAGGGTGACCCTTCGATGGAATGGTAATGGCTTGCACATTGATGGTATTTGCAATTGAATTTTCATCGGTGAAATGGAACTTTGACGTCAAGTAACTTCAACATCGCTTAATGAATGTGTAGAAGGCCAATCTAGTTCAATGTGAGGGGAACTTCTTTTTTTAGGATACAAAATTGACTTCATGGGTTGTGGGGCTCTTTCAAGGTAGTTGTATATCTGGATTTAATCCTTCAAGTTGAGGTTGGATAAGGACCAGGTGAGGTCACTACGAAATGAAAGAGTATGGGCGGTGAGCGTAGTGAGGCGTAACTCGCCAGTGGGGTATCATTCCAGGAGGTTCCATGAGTTAGGTTGTCTTTATCTAAATGATTAATTGATAAGAAAAACTAGACTGGATTTCTTGAATACAACAACAGGTTATGAAATAGCTTCAAGTGATAGCTTATAGGAGAACTTATTAAACCTGCTTTAAGGTATTCCGCAACAAGTTGCCCTCCATTTAAGCAAGTATTTTCTTTGATGAAGCGTGACGTGAATCTTCTCCAACAGTCGCGTAATTACGTATATAATTTATGAATGCATAATTACATATATAATAGCATAGCAACATTGTTGAATGAAATAATCAGAAATGCATAATGCAACATTGTCTGTTGAAGCGTAATTACATAGAGAATTCATGACTTGAAGAAATGAAAAACAAAATCAAATCAATTTTGTGAATTCTTTTCTCATAATCCAAGCAAAACTAAAACTAATTTTACACAAGGAGTTTGGATTGAAGGAGATTAGCACCTTTTTCCACATCTTAGACAAAATCCTGGAATATCCTTTTTTCTCTGATATAAAAAAGGATATCCCTTATCTCCGGGAGATATACAAGGATATGAATAGGGACCCAATCGTATTACGCTCCCTTTTGGAGCTAATATAGGCAACCCTGAACTCCCAGGGCTTCCACCTAAACAAGTACGGGCATTATCCACACATACAGGGAGGGTTAATAACTTCTAATCCATCACCCTGCTCCTCTGGGATGACCTCTCTCTGATAAGGAATGAAAAAAAAATAATCATAATTATACGACACATTTGGTTTGATGGTCGTTCCCCACTAACCACAAGGATATAGGGACTCCACATTCGATCTTTGGTGGCATTGTTGGAGTAATGGGCACATGCTTCTCAGTACCAATTAGTATGGAATTAGTACAACCTGACTATCATATTCTTGGTGGGAATTATCAACCTCATAATGTGTCAATAATGGCTCATGCTTCTCCAATGATCCCTTTATGGTTATGTTGACGGTGATAGGTGGATCTGGTAATTGGTCCATTCTGATTCCTATAGGTGCACCTCACATGGCATTTCCATGATTGAATAACATTCCATCCCAGTTTTTTTCCACCTTCATTGTTGCTCCCATTAATCGCAGCCTCGGTAGAAGTGGGTATTGACACTAGTTGGACGGTCTATCTGCCCCTAAGTGGTATTACCTGTCATTCTAAAGGAGCTCCTAATCCAACAATTTCTAGTCCTCATCTATCAGGTGTTTCATCCATTTTAGGTGCTATCAATTTCATAACTACTATCCCCAACATGAGTGGGCCTTGAATGACTATGCATAGATCACACATATTTATGTGGTCTATTCCAGTGACATCATTCCTACTCTTATCATCACTTCCAGTACCGGTAGGGGAAATTACCATGTTATCAACCAATCAAATCTTTAATACGACCTTTTTCGATCCTGCTGGAGGGGGAGACCTGATATTATACCATCATCTCTTTTGGTTCTCCGGTCATCCAGAGGTGCATATTCCCATTCCACCCGAATTCCATATCATTAGTCATATCGTATCGACTTTTCCAGAAAAACCAATATTTGGGTATCTAGGCATGGTTTATGTCATGATTAGTATTGGTGTTCTTGGATTTCTTGTTCAGGCTCATCATATGTTTACTGTAGGCTCAAACATTGATATGCATGATCACTCTACCACATATAACATGATCATAGTTGTCCCCAATGGAATCAAAATCTGTAGTCAGATCGCTACTATGTGGGGAGGTTCGATATGATACAAAACACCCATGTTATCTGTTGATAAGAGGACTCACTGGAATAGTCCTGGAAAATCCTGGGTTAGACATTTCTCTTCATGATACTCATTATGTGGTTGTACATTCCCATTATGTACTTTCTACGAGAGTTGTTTTTTCTTCATCTACAGGATCTCACTTTCGAGTGGGTAAAATCCCTGGTTGAACATACCCTAAAACTTTAGGTCAAATCCATCTTCGGATCACTCTTTTCGAGGTGAATTTGACCTTCTTTCCCATGCTTTTCTTGTGGCTTTTGGGTATTCCACGTCGCATTCCATATTGTCCATATTCTTATGCTAGATATAATTCCCTTAGCAATTTCGACCCTTATGTATCCATAGTTGGGATTTTTTGTTTCTTCGTGGTTGTAACAATCACTTTAGGTGGTGGATACAAAAAAATATGTGCTCTAAGTCCCCACATTGTTGAGCATAATCCAACCACACCAGAATGGATGGTACAAAGTCCTCCATATTTTCATACCCTGAAGAACTTCCAGCTATCAAGGAGACCTTGTGATAAGCAAAGAAATGCTCATTGGTTGCTACTAATAACCTAACAAAACTTTTCCGCAGGGAATAAAAAAAACCAAAAACGAAATCTATTTGTTTGTTAACTCTGATTGGCTGGGAATTCCTTTCATACAGGATTCAACCTGAATCAACCCTGGTTTCATTCTTCAACCTGTAGGGCTAGGAAGGAGTGCATTAACCCACCTGTAGGACCGCCAGAGAGAAGCTATTCACCGAGGAAAAATATCCCTGACTTCAACCCTGGGTGGTTTCCAGTTTCCTTCAACCCATATCCTCTTTAATAAGGTGAGGGGAGGTTGAGTTTGAATTCCTCCTTATGTTCAAAGAAACTTGAAATGACAAGGATTTTATGAACGAGTAAATGAATGAGGTGAAGCACACACCACAGAATGACATCCCCACCCCAAGGATATTGGATGAGCTTATTAGGTTAAACATAATGAGAGCTTATCCTCCCTGGTATGCTGATGTTGGGAAGAGAGTGAATGTCCTTCCATATCCAGGGATAGGATCTCGTTCATAATTCTAGTAGATGTCAATGCATATAGTTTCAATTTTTTGTTGGGTTTAAACAAACATTGAATATAATTGAACAACATGAGAATGATAGGAAGGTGTGCACACATACCATATATATATCTAGGTGATTGGATTGGTGATTGTTTCCACTTACAAGAATAGTTCATCTGGAAAGCCACTGCATATCTCTTCTCTTTGGCAAGACATTCCTCATTCTTTCTCTGAACAAGAACTCATCCCCCACCTTACCCCCTATGGGAAATATCGTTATGAATTGTGATTGTCTGACTGCCTACGCTTGCTAACGATTTTCACAAACTGAAGTGCATACCCCGACCATATTTGGATTGAACGAAGGGAGTGATACCATGTAGGAAGAGCTCACTTCATATGCCCTCAGACTCCCTTGAGTTCATGAAGGGGAGGGGCAAATTAATTCTCTTTTTCACTATGTTCGAATCATTTAGATCCCAACAAACGATGACATTGAGTTCCTTCAACTATATGCATCGACATCTACTAGAATGAGATGCTTGATAGAATGAAGGAAGAATGAGATTAATCGAGGCATGTCCCCATCTTGACAACATTGTACTAATAGGCCTGGTGTTGTGCACCAGTCCTACTTCTTCAACCACAAAAAAACAATAAGACACATCCAATGGTTCACTAGGTGCACCCGAATAACATACATATATTCTAGTGCACTTCCAGGGGGATTCACATTAAAAACCATCGTATATAATAGTATTATAATAATATTACATATGTCATAATACTGATTGATTGGATGGTGGTGAATGTTAATTCTTGTGTGAGGGCGGGGGGGATAAGTAGGGGTGGGGTATATTGGGCAAATCTAGAAGCAAGCATCAAACCTACCATACGAAAGAAATTCAAGAAGGAGAAAGTTTTCAAATAGAGGCTAACGAGATGGATCAAAAAATATATCAGTGACGAAACCATGGGCATGTCGGTATGCTACCCCTCATTGTTCTCCCAACCTTACTGGCATGAACAAATATCTCTGGGTATTCTCTTTACTTTCCTCTATTATCAACTCCCCATGAAAAAATTCCCTATCTTATATATATTCTGCCTCGGGGGATTATGCTAGACCCTATCTACATCATCATCTTGAGGCCCTCATGTCTATTCAAATCGATGATGGTTATTCTCTAGCCACCCACTTATTGATAAATATGTCTCGTTGGTCAAGCTTGTTGGGTCAGGAGTTGCTTGTTGACTCTACCAATACTCAATATAAGAAGTAGGATTAATAGGTCCGTAGGGGGCCATAGGATTCAGGTGGGAAGCAGGACCTCTAGGGAATTAATGCACTAGATCATAGATAGGATTAGATCTTCCTCGACTTCGAGCGCAACCATTAGTGAGTAAGTGACCTTGACTTCCAGATCTATCCCAATTTGTTCTCTTGAGGGAAGGAGATCAACCTGGCACATTAGGTTGGAGAGAGAACCCTTAACTGATTCTGACTAAAAAATGAACATGTAGCTTACTACTATTTTAAGGGTGCGATCAATTCCTAATTAAGTTTGAGTGCTCTCCCAGTGGTTGAGTTCACTCAATTAACTTGAAACTTTGATTGAAGATGAACCTTGACTAGAAGTATGGAGATAGCATATATATATGCGACAACCCACCTTCCCTATAAACAAGTCGAATGAGATTTCGGTCGGTATACCTCCACCCCCTATGAACCAACCTTCGATTGAGGGAGATTCAATGCACTCAAATTTTGATCCATCCCATCAACATCCCCACTCCAATTTACTAATGAAAGGGTTTCAGGCATCCACCACAACCAACAATCACCATTGGAACTGGTCGAGGCATAGATAGTTCGATCCACTCCAACTTCGATCAAGAAAGAGGAAATGTAGATTGATTGAGCCATGCTTTGACCCACCAACCTACTAGGGGAAACAATGAAAACATCAAACTATTCACCATCGACACAACCAGAACTGCCTCTTATCCAAAAACTGACTACTTGTATTCTTTAATAAAAAAGTACTAAATAAATGCTTGGAAGGGTGGAGCGGGCATAGGAGAGGCTCAATACCCAAACTAGTTCCTGGTTTTGGCCATTGCCCAAGGCTTGTACACTCAACCATGTACAACTAATCGAAGTGGGGAAAAATTGAAAGGAAAACACATGAACCAACCTTATGCCCCAGAGGGAGAAGTTGAGAATCACCTTCTCCTTTCCCAGGGATAGGACAATTCGAGGGTTTCTAGGCAGAAAAACACATGTCCCAAAAGGTCCATGGACTAGGGAATTATCCAATATTCCCATCTTGCAAAATTAGCAATTCCCTTCACTAAAAAATTTGATCGCTAAAAAATTTAATCTACTTTGGGGCACCAAGTCAATCAGTACATAGTGAATCGAAGGATCCACACATGCCTGTCGCATTCCCTTGCCCAAAGTCCTTCTTTTTCTGAGTGATGAATTAGATCAACATCTATTATGATGATTCTTATTTATTCAAGCTCCTTTAGTAATCAGTCGGTTTCACCCTTTTTTTGTGAGCTTGGTGAATCATATGCAATCTATCCTAGACTAGATAGGGGGTACACTGAGACTCGACTTCCATAGGGGGAGCTGGAATAGTTACACACTCTAGTTGGAGATGCACTGATGGAGAAGGAAAATGTGAATTTTAGAGGTATATTTCTATATAAGCAAAGGAGAATCAGCTCACCACTTGCTTCTATTGAGAAATTTTCATACACCTGTCGCTAGCAACTGTACTAACCACCTACCCGCCCGAACTACTTTTTTCTGTAGGAACAGGGTACTCGCCCCCCCCCCTTGTTGGAATTACTATAGGCGTCAACCCCATGCATAAAATATGGGCTTGTAGTTCGGTCTGGGGTGGAAACTTCACTAATTAAGGGGCGACAACACAACTATTCAGATAGTTGAGTTGATTCATGGGGGGAGAACACACCTTATTTATTCTATTAGCGATAGAAGGAAAGGAATTAGTGAACATGTTGGGGTGGACCTCTTCTCTTTAGGTAGGAATATAGTAGTTTGATTGTCCTACCCCTTTTAGTCCACTTTTCCTTGAAATTGAATGCTTCTTTTCTTCATGCAGGTGGGGATTTTCATTAGATTGGAGCAGCATGTAAAAAAATGTATTGTTCTATGGGTTCTATAACAACAACGAGGGGAGGGGGGGATATGGAGTGGCATACGTTAGCAACTTATTAGTGGATTCAGGGGATTGCATAGAATCTGACAAGCACTTTGTATCAGATCGACCTGCTAATTGATTCTCTCCCCTCTCCCTATTACTAGGGGCATAAACAACCTGGGTAGGATTAGTTGGTAAGGAATCGATTCATATCAAGTATGTAATAACGATGTATGTTGTCTTTCCTGAGATAGAGAGGACTCATGCTCAACCCCAAACATTTTGATTCATTCCATCGGTTGAGCACTCAACCAACCCATTTATTATTATCTAGAAAATCACTCGAACTCCTTCCCATTTTTTCCTGGACCAGAATGAACCCCTAATTAATGAGGGATAAGGCATGGGGATATGCTTGATGGAGTCAAAAGGAGGGTAAGAAGCAATTAAGGATGGATGAAGGCTTTCAAGGTGCCTTGGGCAAGGTATGCAGTGATGAGGTTTTGGGGTTGACATGGATCGATGGGGCCTATTGTTTGATATGCAGTGGATGTAGGGTGGAAAATGGGGTTCATGGTGTTTATGTATGCAATGGGTGGGTTGGAAGTTTATTTAATGGTAGTTGTAGGTTGGTTGGATACATAAATCCTCGCTCGGTAACTTATTTCTGTCTTCTATAACAACAATGAATTCCTTCCCGTGCAACAAGGTTGTCACTGTTGTCGAAAGCTAAATGATTCATGAAATGTTGAAATACCTACCTATCACACATGAAAAGTAGTAAGCCAACCGCTATATCAACTACGTATCTTCATTCGATGCTGCAATAGGACCAGGCACTTCGTTGGCAGGGGAAGAATAGTTTTTGGAAGGGTGTCACACTTCAATACACCAGTGTTGGTTTTGAGCATTCAGGACTTATATGAAGTGGTTGAAAGCCTTATGAAATGAACCCCCATTATTAATGACAGAGAGAGATACTTGCTGGGATGCAACCATTTCAATGAATTAGAAGTCACTCTTATTTAAAGGTAAATAGCTAGAGAGCACTCAATGACATTGGACTGCCAACAACCTGGCAAAGAAATGACCTTTAGAGGCTTCAATGCAATGGGACCGACCAGACTACCCTTAAAATGTTGGACCACCTTGAAATGGATAGAGCTTCAGAAGGATTGAACCAGTCGACTCTTAAGAGTTAGTAGATAGTTGGATATAGCTTTTCAAGATCGACCTTGTTGCAAATTCCACAACTCGGTTTACACTTTAAAAGGTTGAGGTTTCAGGCTCAAATGATTAGAGACCTTTAAATAAAGACATTGTTGGTTCCTAGGCTCCCATGTTGGAAGTGGTACATAGGCGTCCCCCTATGAATGTTTCATTAAGAAATTAATTCCCTTGTTCACTATTCATTAATCCGAATTAGTAAGAGGGACCATCTTCTAGAAGATCGAGGTGGGAGCAACCATATCGTTTATGATACCTATATTAAGAGAGAGACCTTGTTGATTTAGCACAAAACCCCCTCTCCTATTATTAAAGTATAACCCTGGATTCAAGGGCTCGCCTAGAGAGACACCAATGACATAGATAGATTTCCCACTTTCTCCACTATACCTCTAAACCAACCAACCCGATATATTACTTTGAACGGAGGTGGAGTCTACTCTATTAGGAGTATTATAGACTGAATGTTTTTTTTACAGATTCGATCCAGATATATTATGTACTAATCCACCTGCTATTACTCCAGTTCAATTTTCTCATCCATATTACCATGAAATGAAAGAGGTTCAAATCCTAAACAAGCTCTACTTCTGGGAAACAATAATAAATGGATTAGGATTTCTTTTCCGTACACACCAAGAAATGAAATGTCAAATCCAATGTCGAGATGACCGACATGAGAAATGATGTAGATAGAGAAGGCAATGATTGATTTTTTTAAGCCCCGTCCATAAAATTAAGGACTTTCTTTGACCCGTCCATTCATACCACCTTAAAACATCTCCTTCCGCCATTATTGGAAATCGACTGGTCTCAAAACATGAATTCATAAGGTGGTATTCTTAGAAACTAGACTTGGTCAAAATGAATGAAACAACTTGAATAATGGTTGACCAGTCAGTCAGAGAAACACATTTTCCTACTCCACTACAAACCATAGAAGCCACAGAGTCCTATATATGTAATAGTTGACATCGTCCACATTCTCATTATGATTTAATGTGCAGAGTCTAATATTCAAATAGTTTGAATGAAAATCCGAAGTACCCATAGTATGGAATGGATTAGGAAGAATTTAGGTATTTCTTTTAGTTGAACCCACACTCTAGCCATCCATGTGCTCGAAATCCTTAGAAAAAAATCAAAGGATTAGATAGGAATCCTCTACCATCATCAGCTTTCAAACATCAGTCAGTCATTGAAATTCTCCCACCAAACTCTACCTCCCCCCTCTGTCCTGTTTAACCAAGATCAAACTGATACATACCTCTTATTAACATTGAGCATTAGAATCAGTCATGATGAAGAATTAGAGGCACTTGCTTCTAGTAAACTAAAACTAGTGTGATTGGCAAGTTCATCATATCAGTGGTGCACCCACCTAAATTGAAATAATAGGCCAATTCGTGCCTCTGTAGTGCTTAGTAGCTATAGTTGAACCAATTCTGATGACGGATCAGACCAGTTCAATTCAAACAACCAAGGTATCTATAACTCGAAAACATGCTCTTTTAGCCGAGTACCCACATTTAAGTGACCAATTAATTGTTCTAACTCCATAATATATTTACCTGATTCATCCCATCACTCTAGAAACTATGACTACTGAAAGACTGCATTGAAGCAAGGATAAAGCGGTTCTCTTTATGAGAAGAGAGATTGAAGTGTCACTAATTGGTTTGGTCAAGTCTCTCTTCTTCGGGGTGGGAGTTACCATTCCCTCTGAAGCAGTTGATGAGATTTAGACCTACCAAAGAAGCAATCTGAGTTCAGGATCCCACCATTAAACTAGCACTCAACAGAATGAAATCTTGAAGTAGTCTTGATGTCTTCATCAATAATATGGCATGCAGATTCTTTCACCAATTCCTCTACTTGTGACATGTGACACACTTCCTCCTTTCGTGGATTCGGTGTCGAGGGAAAAGATTCATAAATTCCATTATTGTGAGTATCCTTAGGGTCGAGCACCTGTGTTTCAAGTGTTGAGTCACCTATATATTATTACATATTAACAAATTCTCTCCCTCCTTGTATTGCTATAGACATCAAATGAGTGAAATTTGTTTAAGACATGTTTCAAGTAGGTATGAGAATATTGATAGTCTCTCCCTCGACAATATATTGGAGTAGTTTTCACTTAAATAATAAGATTGTTCACCCCTATGGGTGAGTACTTTATCTCTTCTTATCCCAGTAGGTGAATAATTCAGTACACCTAGGGAAAGGAAAATATGTAAATGACGGCCAATATATTCACCAGTGTCAAAGTTGACCCACAGAAAGAGTGAGTACTCAACATATTGCCTTTTCTTTCTTGTAATTGAAAACTTTTGAAGTTTGATGATTGTCGAATCTATTAAGGGTACCAACTAATATGAGACCTCATATTTTAAGGTAGAGCCCTGATCTCACTTGTTTTCAGCCATGAAGGCCATCAAATTGACAGGAGAGTGGAGAAGTAGGGGAATCTTTCTCCCATGTGGAGTTGTTTCAAGACTGAACCACACTTGACTTGTTGATAGAGACCCCAGTTGTTATCGATCCTTTCAAAAAAGGGGAATATACCATCATTAGGCACATTTCAACTAAAAACTATTTTTTCTCTAGGAGAATATGATTGAAACTAAGACGAGTGAAACTTATATTAGACCTTTCCCATTCTTGAAGTCAAGGGATGGGGAAGAGACCTATTTCCCAATTTAACTCCCCCAGCTAAAATCCACTTCTTTATGGCACGACATTCTAGTTGTTGGGTCACTCTCAATGGGAAGATGGTGGATATCCATCGTTGAAATGTGTTGATTTTCATCTCTTGATTCATATGGGCATATACACGAATCTTAGGTGAGTTCCCGAGATGGGGAAAAGGTATTAGTCATTGAAGAACTCACCTTTGAAATTCCCTGGGTACCCAACCAAGAAGAAATAGTCGAAATGGAATGGTATCTTTCCCTATGTCTCTAGAGCGAGCACTCTAATTGATCACTTGTAAGGAAAAACTTATTCTTTATTGGTTGAGCCAGGGAGTCGGATTGGATTAGTCGCTCAACATAAAATAGGTTCATATTTTGAATTCCTTGTATTCCCTATAAATGGGATCCTATCCACTTGTTGTTCTGACCAGCTAGGTTGTTGATCACCTTGGCTCAAGAGAGATGTGAATCACCCTAGAATTACTAGTAAAGGGTGGCTCAGTTTAGAGTTTGTCTTTTTCGTTCGTTCCCTCTCCGGAGAGCAAGAGGATAGGACTCGATTGAGCACCCCCAAATAATTAGAGGGGAAGATTACTCATTGAACACTCAACATTTCCAACTAGGATTTATGAGAAAATAAATGGTGTAAATGGAATGGTATCTTCTGTCTCTAGTTGATCAATTCTACTTTCTGCTATAGAAAACTTGGAACCAACAAAAGAAAATGATGTGTAAGTGATTGCTTATCGGGAAGATACAGACTACACTCTAATAGAAAGAAAGAGGGAGAAATCTCTTAACTAATTAATTGGTGGGGAAGAAGCGGGACAATCCAATTTCCCTAGCCTAATAGAACATTTGTTCTCAACAGCAATGGCGCCTTCCTATGCTTGGCCTCTTTCGCCGATAGAGAACTAACTTTCAAATCATTTTTCTCACCATTCTGGAAGATTGACTGACCCGAGATAAGAGGAAGGTCATTCCATTTTTGGTGTTGATGCATTGATAGGAGGGTTCTTGATTGGACCTACTGAAAGATAGTAAACCAACTGGATCTCTATCTTCAATTTGTGTCACTTCATATAAATGAACAGGCAATGAGCCAAATCTAGAAACCAGATTACCATGTAAGAAACCTGCTTATGTCGTTGTTATCAAGCTTATGGCGCCCTGATCTTCATGCATTTTTAGATCTGAAACATACATATTAGGAGAATATTTTTCAACCTGTAAGTCAAGTGAATTTCTTATAGTTGGTCAGTTCAACCTTGAAAGTTGGATAATTTTGAGGATATTTGAAGATATGGTCAAATAGGGAGGTGTTCCACCTTTGATAAAATTTGTTATCATGATTGAAGGAATGCCCTAGCTTTAGGGAAACATTTTACTGCTACCTTGTCATTCAATGTCATTGGAGAGCCCAAGGGGAAAGGATTCCCAACCTTGAGGGAGTATTTGTAGTGTTGTTATGCCATTTTATATTTCCTAAATCATGGATCTAGGAGATACCAAGCATATTATATCATTATTCCTTGGAGCAAATTATGGATCTAGAAACTGCCAAATGTATTTTATTTTTGTCCTTGGAGATATTAGTGGATATAGAAGTCACATATTCTATTTTCTTGTAAGAGGTTAATCTATAAGTCTATATAAATACTTACCACCTCCATTGTTTCTCATGGTTGGATTTGGGGAGATCCCCCTATGAGATTAGTTGAATATCCTTTTGAAGGTAATGTAAGAAAAAGGTTTCTCTTGTGAGGAATAATATTTTGGATCTAAGCTAGTTGAATGTAATCTTGGAAACACTTGCAAAAAAACATGTTTTGAAAGGATAAATTCCTCATCACTTTGTTCCTTCCTTTAGAAGTTGTCTTACTGTGGCTCATTTCCTTCTTTAATGTCTTTGTTGTCTTTTTCATAAATATGTGTTAGCATAGGGGCAAACCCAAGGTTCAACACTTCAACAATGCACCAACAAAACCCTAACTACTGGCCCTTTCAGCAACACCTGCGAAGCAGATGAAGTCTCACTTGGGGTAGAGGCATGGGTGGTTGCAGGACTACAATGTCTACAACCTTAGCTGGGACACATATATGTGATTAAAATACTCTAACAAATCACTTAGCACATGTCATTAATTAGTAATTAACCTTTTTCTATAGCGCAGATAAACCCTAATTACAACACAATGCAGTATTCAACAAGATTCAACACATTTAAGCACTTAGCATAAAGAAACAGATCAGATATGGCATTCATTCACATTACTGAGAACTAAGATATTATATCAGATGCTTCTAACATTCATAAATATAAAAACACTAAGAATAAATCACATCAAAGGCATAAAGCAATAATCAAGATGCACAAAGAAGCTATAACATAGGATATACGCGGTTCACCCCCAGCCTGGGGATACATCCACCAACTCTTTGTCTTCTATATTATATTATGTCAATCATCTACATGCATAGAGCCATAAGGAACTACTCCACATAGGACAGGAGATCTTCACGCACCTCACCAGATCCTCTTTCCCAGAGCTAGGTTACAACAAAAATCCCTTACACACTATCTTACAATCACTTTCACTTAGCCTTGAAAGTTTCACACAGTATGCACAAAGAATGTACAACTATCACTTGCACTTACCACATAATCACACATATGCCTATATTGTCTCCTTTCACATCACCTAGACATCTATTTATACATTACAAAATGGGTTTAAACATGGGTAAACCCATGGTATGAAATCCCCATACCCGTTACATAAGCCCAAAACCCAAAAATCCCTAAAAAGGGGCCGAGATTCTGCGATCTCTTCTTCGACTTGCGCTCCGCCTTCAACAACCTGTCGAAGCCCAAAAATAGGTCAAACCTGACCAAGGATCTCCAAAACTTGGTCAAGGGCCAATAGGCCCCCAACACTCACCTGTGACTCATCCTGAGTCACTCTGATCTGGTTAGCTCTGCTTCAAAATCCTCGAGCCTGGCTCGAGCTGCTTTGACCTACTGTTGTGCCAAGGCCTCCTGCTCAGTGAACTCCTAAAGAATTGAATTGTTCACAGGTCCCTCTAAGCGTTGTTCAACTAAAGTGACTACATTTTCCAACTCTTCTCCTCATCCTTCAATCTCCTTAAACAGTTGGCAAGATGCATCCTCGACTGGCTGGAGCCTCTGAGTCACTTCCATGACTTTTCTCTATAGGGTATGGACCTACTGTTGAGAAGTGCATTGTTCCTGAGATCTTTTCATTCTTTCAACTACTGACAGGAGCTTCAGTTGCGCCTGTACTGTTGTTTCTCACTGCTTTGCCTCCTGGAGCTGTGATTCCAGTGTCTTCAATTCAGGGTCTTCAGTAAGTCACTCATAAGTCTACGCACTTCTACTGCTAAGTTGTTGACATTCCAAAGCTAATGCCTTGATCCAATCAATTATACTCTAGGCAGTGTCTTCTCTTTGGTATCGTACGTCCTGCGGAGTACTTGATACTGTTTGTAGTTCTAGATCCGTTATTCTCTGTTGAAGTTGTTGGATGGATTCAACAAGTTGTGCTACTTGATGCTCCACTAGGTCTTCCTCATTTTTCTCTAAGCCTGTCATAGAGTGAAGTTCTCTATTGATTGCTTCTTTTACTCCAACCTACTCCATGAGCAGCTTTTCTTTCTTGTGATGGATATGCAACTTTTCCTCTTCAAAATTTTCTTGGAGGGTAGCCTTCTCCTGCTACACAACCCTACCTTGCTCTATTAATTCCTCTTGTGCTTTCTTTAGGGCCACTCTGGCTTGTTCTATTTCTTCCTATGCATGAAGAAGGCGGGCTTTAGTCACATCAGCTAGTCTGCGGATTTAGGTAGGCTCATCTCCCAACTTTGTTTCTTCTGATGGAGGGGGTGCAGTGGACATTGTGTGGCTGGAGTGAAGAGCCTGTTGTACTCCTCATAGTTCTTCTTCAATTTTCTCATACATGGTCTCTTTCTTAGCTTCATTTCTCTGCAAAATATCTTCTGAGGCATCCGATACATATACAATGATGAAGTCCAAGTCATCGAGTATGAGCACAGTCTACAACTTGGTCTTACTAGATTTTGACTTATTCCACGATGTGGGTTTTGTGGGAGAAACGTTTCTTTTGTGAGATGGCTCTGTGTCTTCAGGGGGATTATGTGGTGGTGTTACTTTGCCTTGCTTCTGTTGATATTATTTTTTATTTTTATCTTCTTTATCTACTTCTTCATCACCTCCTCCTTCAGATGAGTCTGAAGCAGTTTCTTCTGATGCACTTCTCAGCTATTGGACTTCTTCTGTCTTCTTCCTTCTGCTATTTCTAGGTGTATCATTCCCTTCACGAGTGATCATCGGGCTTCTGATTAGTTCGAGATCAGACAGTTCTATGGGGTCAATAGGGATAAGGAGCTTTGTAGGCCACTTAGTTATTTATTTTAATTCCTCTTCTGTGAGTTTGTAATAACTCTGTAGTACTTCTTTTTGTTTGTCTCTGCACACAGTGATGTAGATAAAATTTCTGTCTGTGTGGAGCTTCACAAATGGCCTGAACCTGTGCAAGGTGTCTACCATTATACGAGGGACAACCTTAATAGCCCTCTTTAAATACAGGTAGTAGGTGTGGAACACCACATTTGATTGCCATTTTTTTCCCATATCGCTTGAATTCGATAGCGAAGTGAACATCGAGGCCAAGGGTTTAGATGGCTCTAGTTCAGGGAAGGTTACACCTTCCGGCATCTCCCAATCTATGAACATGATGAGGATCAACAACCAACTAAAATGGAACTCATAGCCTTGATCCTGAGTTTCGCAGCAGTCTTGGTCTAACTTGTTCACTAAGTACTTTTTCAATTTCATTTGTAGCCCCTCCACACATTTTGTTGTGGG
>JZKD02S1804974.1:0-12104 GCA_000966675.3 Picea glauca | reverse complement strand
AGAAAGATGGGCCCTCTAGGGCCATGCTCAGGTCAATCCTGCTCTTGGTACTCCATGTCTAGGACTTGTGGGCCTCGAGACATGATCTCCTAGTTATCCCTAGAAATCGGGGATAGCATCTGGCTCCAACTCGGGGACATGTTCTCACCATAGATCGCATGAGAACCTCAACATCTCTGGCACAAACCTATAGACCTTCTCACACTCGAAAAGGGCATTAGCAACAAAGGTGGGGTGGTATTTCCACCCCACAATATATATATGTATACGAATGAAATAAAATAATCAACAAAACATGAAAGCAAACTACTTACCTATACTTACCTATTGGTTGGATGCTCAATGTAGTCAAACGACCAATGTAACCAATCCAGCAATGTACCCCAATACCTGCCTTTGTGCTTCATCATAAACCAAAACAGTGATAAATCAAGCACAAAAATGACATGGGTTAGAACATATATCATATCGTCGGAGATCTCAGGTTCTAACTCATGGAGGCGGGTGGGAGGGATGAAATCCTGCCAAGACAATCTCTAAGGAAAGTACTCAATCCACTTCAAGAAAGGGTCATGAGGAGAGCAAGGTTCAAAAAACTGACTCAAAGGGCCTGCAAACTGGCTACCTAGGGCATCCTAATGCTCTAAAGTCAAGGAAGGGATCAACAAAGACCTAGCAGACGACTGACAAACTACCAAGGGAAAGTTGAAAAAATGGGACAACTTACTCAAACTTGCAGTATTCAACTAAACCCTAGAGTTTAGGGTTTGCCTAAGAGGAAACTCAACATAAAAAATGTACTTCCCAACTACACCTTTAATGGAAAAGCATGGTAAAGTAATAACAAGTGGCTGGAGCGAAAAGTCATGAGAAACCTTCTTTAGGCAAATGATGTCCTTACTTGTATCAAAATTTGAGCGCAGTGGTGGTTGGAAATCATCTTCATGAAAAGAGTCCAAGTGCTCAGAAGGGTACTCATCAAAAATCTCAAGGTAAGACTGAAAATCATCAGAAGAATAAGGTATTAGGTCATCCTTGGTTTTTTGAAAAGTACAGATAAAAATCTCATCTCCTTGTTGCCATTGGTTGGAAGTAATCTGTTGTGACAATTGCAAGGGCAACAAATGGAAATGACTCTCAGTGTCATGGATTGGATCCAGGTCATAACCAACTATATCCCACCTACGTCTCCCAACAGTATGAACTCATCAATGTTATCAACAGTGTCACTATCTGTGTCATAACATGCAGGGTTTGAAACATTTGAAAATTCATCCTCCTCCTCTTCATCACAAGGTAAAGCATCATCAAAAACTAGGGGAGGAGGGTAACTTATTGTTTCTTCTTGCGCAAGAACTTCGAGGAATTTGGTGTTTTCGGCATGCATTATGGTCTCATCCTCAGGGATTTCTCCTTCTTCCTCAATTGGAAGGCCTAATTCTTTGATTGCACAACAAGGGCCATCAACTTTGTTCAAAGATTTATTTTCCCCTTCATCTTTTGAATCAAGGAATATGGTATCATCAGAACTTTGAAGTGGAAAGAAACTAACCTCATCTTCACTTTGATGTACAAGAGAAACAGGTTCTTGGATGACTTCATTAGAGGGAGGAGCATGGGTGGATAAGTTAGAGAAATAAAGATCAAAAAGTTAATTTCATGAAGTATCCATGTTGGTGAAGAAATTGGTCTATAAGTCCCCTGTTTATGAATCATAAGGTATCAGAGTAGTTGAATCCTTGACTGTGACACAACTACTAGAAATTTGTAGACCTTTCATGTGTAAGGAAAATAGAGAAAGGTTGGAATACCTACTGGCCAACAATGCTCAGCATTAAGAAGAGAAAAATCACTTGTGGAAGAAGGTCTAGGTGTATGAATAGAGGATGGAAAAGATGAAGAAGAACCTTGAGAGATTGAGAATACTACTACCATTTATAAAGAACCAATTTGATGAACACCAAGACTCCCTCAGCATGGTTATGGTAGGTTGGGACAAGAGTAGAGCTCAACTTGTAAAATTGAGAGAGAAGGTCATCTAGATGGATACATAGTAGGAGGATAGGATCACTTAGATGATGATTCATTTCTAACAAGAGGTGACAAAGAAGGAAGAATAATTGGCAAAGCTACAAGTAGTTGTCCAAGATCAGAAAGAAGAAGAGCCATCTTCCATTTCCACTACCAAAACCAACACCATGATCAGGAAAAATTTGGTAATCTCACCTTTCTTAAACATTTCTCAAGAAGCTTTTGGTGAATTTGAAATCCATATTAGAGGCATTGGTTCTAAGCTACTAAGTCANAAGTTTTTTGGTTTTCTCTCGAAAGGGTTTCCACATAAATATTTTGTTCTATGTTTTGCAGTTAATATGTGATTTTTTTTCTTATGGTTGATGAATGTTTGAAAACGTAAAAAATAGTCTTATACTAATTCACCCTCCCCCCCCCTCTTGGTATAAGTGTGTGCTCAAAATATACACCATTCCATTGTTAATGGATTGTAAACCATATGCCATTTATTGATGAAGATTCATCCCTAACACTTCTTTTACTTGAGAAGATATATTTATATATCAAGAGGAGCATTGTCTATATTAAAATTTGAGTTAAAACTTGAGTTCGTACACATGGTAATTGCAATCAAACTTTTATTGCACTGATTTCATTAGTTATCCAAACATTGCATAGCAAGCTAGTTCCATTTAGCATAGAGCTATAAGCATTATGCATAAGCAATATTGGTGTTTGGTGTTTAACAGCAATAGGTTTCATCAATGGCTAGCACCATTGGATGTGTGGTCTTGCTCAAAGAATTGGAAATTTGGAAGAGTCTTCAATTCATTAAGAAATCCACTACAATCAAAATTGAATACACATATAAAACCATGAAAATATATTATCCTTGATTTCTTTGATAGATTATAACTTAGTTGGATATTCATGTGCAAAGGAGTTCCACCAAAGAAACAATTCTCAATGACAACGTATTTGTAGTCTTGGTTTTTATTGGTTTGATTACTATTGCATCATTAGTTAGTTGATGTGTGTAGGTTACACTAGAGAGCAGACCATACCTCTAATCCTAAAGAGTAGTTGCACTCAGAATTGAACCGAGAATAGAGGCCTTGTAGCCATTCAGAGAACATAGATCTATGCATAAGTTAGAGAAATAAAGATCAAAAAGTTAATTTCATGAAGTGTCCATGTTGGTGAAGAAATTGGTCTATAAGTCCCCTGTTTATGAATCATAAGGTATCAGAGTAGTTGAATCCTTGAATGTGACAGAACTACTAGAAATTTGCAGACCTTTCATGTGTAAGGAAAACAGAGAAAGGTTGGAAGACCTACTGGCCAACAATGCTCAGCATCAAGAAGAGAAAAATCACTTGTAGAAGAAGGTCTATGTGTATGAATAGAGGATGGAAAAGATGAAGAAGAACCTTGAGACATTGAGAATACTACTACCATTTATAAAGAACCAATTTGATGAACACCAAGACTCCCTCAGCATGGTTATGGTAGGTTGGGACAAGAGTAGAGCTCAACTTGTAAAATTGAGAGAGAAGGTCATCTAGATGGATACATGGTAGGAGGATAGGCTCACTTATATGATGATTCATTTCTAACAAGAGGTGACAAAGAAGCAAGAATAATTGGCAAAGCTACAAGTAGTTGTCCAAGATCAGAAAGAAGAAGAGCCATCTTCCATTTCCACTACCAAAGCCAACACCATGATCAGGAAAAATTTGGTAATCTCACCTTTCTTAAACATTTCTCAAGAAGCTTTTGGTGAATTTGAAATCCATATTAGAGGCATTGGTTCTAAGCTACTAAGTCACATGGGATATGATGGACAAGGACTAGGAAAAGGAATAAAAGGAATCCTAGGCACCATTGAGGCTAAACTGAGGGCCAAGCATGAAGACTTGGGTTCCAATGGTGAAAAGTAAAAGGCCATGAACAACAAGATCGCATTTGTGAAGGAAAAGGTCATGGCAGAATTGGCATGCTCATCAGAAGAAAGAAAAATATCAAATGAAGGTGGAAACACATTGCCACTCCATCCTTCTTGTGGATTATTGTAGAAGGGAAACGATGAAGAAAGTGCAAAGACTCAACCTATACTAACACTTAGAAGAAGTGGAAAGACAATAAATTGAGACAAGAAGGAGAAGAAGACCAAGAGGCCTGCATCAAACATGAAATTCCTTGTTTGTCACTATTGAGGGAAGAAATGCCATAATGTTTCCAGTTGTTGGTACTCAGAGGAAAGTTAATTCAGTGGGAAGAAATGCCATAATGAGGCATCTTTCTAGGAGAATCAAGACACATGCCACAAGACAAATTATTTTCAGAGGAGGAATGGAAAGAAGAGTTCCCCAAACCAACAATCAATTCCAAGGCAAGGTAAGAAAAGGAGTATGTCAAGTATTCCATACAATAGCGTTGAGAATTTGTTTCACCGCTTTAAGTTGAGTGGGCATTGGTAAGAAAAGTGTTGGCGACTTCATCCATATTTTCACCCCAGGAACCACACAACCAAGAGAAGAGTGTGGAAAGTGTATCCTAATAGAGATAAAGAAATTATTGTAGCTCCAACTCAAGGAGAAGAAGTTTTCCAAAGGGTCATAGTAGTATTGGAGGTTAGAGATACCAACAAGGTGAAAAATGGGTTGTTGCCAAGGGCAACCTCAATCTAATTGTTTCCTACAATCTTCCACAAGAATATTGGTGAAGGGAATTCAATTGCATTCCCTTGTCCTTGTACTATCCAAATCTTGAGGCATTCCCTCACCCTCAAGACTATAGCCGAATGATGATTGTCACCTATAGCCATGCATCTATAGGATTCATCAAATGTTTGGGCACAATGAGGTTCTATGATTGCACACCAAGGAGGGAATTCAAGCATTGTTGTTGTAGAGACAGAGTGATGATAAGTCCATATCGATAGCAAGGAGTTGTTTCCATGTTGGGAAATAGTTGGTCCTAGTAGAAGAAGGTAGTCCACACATCCTCTTGTGGAATTGATACATGATGGCATATCTTGCTAGGATCACACTAAACAAGAAAACTAGAATTTGACNTGGATGAAGCAAAAAATGCAATACATACAAGTAGAATATGATGATCCCATATTTATACTCTGTGACAATAAAAGTGCTATAATTATCTCCAAGAAACCAGTGATGCATTCCAAGACCAAACATATTCTGATCAAGTTTCACTTTCTGCGGGAACAAGTTACATAAAAGGATATCAAATTGGAGTACATTGGTAGAAAGGAACATATTGTAGACATCTTCACAAAACCTCTCCCAAGAGATACATTTGAGTATCTTCGAAAAACAATTGGAGTAGTTTCTGCTCCATAGTGATCTACACGACATCTTGCAAAGAAGACACGAGAAGAGAAAGCATTAGAAAGAGTTAGACCATGAAGAGAAGATTGTTGTACTATTGATGTCAGATCAGTCAATAAAGGAACCTTAATATGAATGATTTTTATATATTTCAGTGGTTTACATCATCAAGAAGCACCAATGGAAAAAAAAAAAACATTGGATGTGAGAAAGAACAAGAAAGAAAGTTCAAAAGCATGAAGAATAGAAAATATATGGTTAAAAGAAGGTATATTGTCAAGGCGAGTTACCCTTTGACATTGATCTCAAATGGGGAGAGAAAGAAAAGAAGCATGAAGACAGGGGGAGTGCATGAAGATAGGGGGTGCATTGGTCGCAAGGGGAGCTTGAGTGTTGTCATCAATGCCAAAGGGGGAGATTGTTGGAAAATTGGTTGTCATTGACGTCAACTTTAGAAGAAGTCGAGAAGCCTCTAGAAGTAATGGGTATAATTGAAGAAGTCTCCAAATTTGTCCCATTATGTCGTATCTTTGAGCATGTCCCTCATGAGAAGACACTTTGAAGAAGTCTACAAGAAATGCAAAGAGGTAGTCGTGAATCTTGAAGTTGACTAAGGAAAAAGAGGTTGAAGAACGTTATAAGTGCATATTAAACCCTCATAGATGGATAGTCCTCGTCATACCATTTCCAACAATAGATAGTATCCCATGTGGTTCATCACGATTGAGAATTTATGCCCTCTTAAAGATGAATCCCCAAAAGCAAATGAAGAAGCCCCAGATCTAAGGACAAAAAGTTACAAGTCATCCCCCAAACAGTTGCAAAAATAAGTTACAAGTAGGACCAAAATTAATTAAAGGAGAAAAGTTGTTTTAACTAAAAGTTATAGGTCGGACCTAAAGACATGTAAAGGAGTTGGGTTGAAAAGTATAAATACACCTCAATAAGCCTCTCATTTTCACATACACGAAGAGAATATGAGGAAACAAAGGATTGCAAAAGTATCGGAGGTGCGGGTGGAGAAGGGTTTTTGAAAACCCTATTTTATAGGTCTTCGTAGATCAAATATAGGGTGTCTAGCGAGGACCCACTACGGATTGCATAGTTGTTGTCATGCAAGGCCCCACATGATAACTGGCCTTTTTCTAATGAGGCTGAAGGAAAATTGAAGAAAGATGCCATCTTGATTTTGTTGAAGGTGATATGCACCAGGTTGGTCAATTAGTCTGTGATGATACGCTTCAGGTTTTATTCATGAATATAGGTATGTTTTTAATGTATTTTTGAGGATTGTATCATGGATGATTTGGCACATTCTTAGGGCATGTCTCGGAGGCCTTTTGGTACATGGATGCATATGTTTGAGATACATGTCTTTGTGAAGTTGATACATGCTTGAGATATATCCTTGGTACATGGTGTATGGTTGTTATGGTTCATTGTTAGAGGCACATCTTTGTGATGTTGGTACATGTGTGAGGAATATAGTTGGTATATGATTTTGGATGTTATAACATATGTTTGAGGCACATATCTTAGTACATGGTTGATGGATGTTATGGTACATGTTCTACTACATGGTTGATGGATGTTTGAGGCATATCTTGGCACATGGTTTATGGATATGGCACATGCTTGTTACATGGATTATATATTGCATGATTGGTGATCTTGGTATATGATCTATGTGAGTGGATCTGGTATTAGTTGATGATGAAATATCAGTTTTAGTGATAGTGACAGTGACAATGATAGTGACAGTGATAGTGACAAGATCAGTGACAAGTTGATTATCAGTGACAGATTGAGTCTACACTCATATTTCAGGGCAGAAGGAAGGGGCAAGGAAAGGGGGTCGTAGCCTCCTTCCGGTTGAAGATGGAGAATACATGGAGTTGGAGCTTCCTTGGTTGGAGCCTATAAATCAATGGGTTAGAGCTGGAGAATTCAAGTAATTGTATCTTCTTTCAGGTTGGAGCCTCCTTCCCGTTGGTGCTTGAGAATTTGGAAGTTGGTGCTTCCTATGAATGTAATCTTTGATATATATATATATATATATATAAGAAATCATTATGTGGTCTTCTCCCATTTGGATTTCCACATAAAATTCATGTGTATTGTGGATCTATGTTTATGTGTTGTTGAATAGTATTTAACATAATATCTTGAATGAAATCAAATCATACGTGATAAATTGTTGATGAATTGATGCTTACATATTCTGGTTAAAAGTGGTAAAAATTGCATAATATTGATTCACCCCCACTCTCAGTATTCCAATAGTTACAGACCTTGAAATTTGGAAGAGATAAATGAGAGATCTTGGTGTACATGTGGAGCAAATTTTAGATGGTGGTTCTCTATACTTTCGGAGATATGCCCTACGGACGTTAAGGTTCCTAAATGATCCTAAAATCAATTTCAAACATGTAAGCTTGAAAATTTCGCTATAACTTATTTTGGGGGATTTTTCATACCTTGAAACTTTATAGATATAGAGGAGAGATCATGATGGACATGTGGTACAAATTTCAGATGCTAGTTCTCTATACTTTCAAAGATATGCCATGTGGAAGTTAGGGTTCATGAATGCTCCTGAAACCAGTTTCAAACAAGACAACTTGGCACTTTCACTATAACTTATTTTTGGGGATGTTTCAAAACTTGAAACTTTGCAGAGACAAGGGAGAGATCTTGTTGTACATGTGGTACAATTTTAAGATGCTAGTTACTTTCAGAGGTATTCCTTGTGGAAGTTAGGGTTCCCAAATGCTCTTGAAATCAATTTCAAATAGTTCAGCTTGACATTTTCACTATAAATTCTTCTTTAGGACTCTTCGAAATGTGAAAAATTCAGAGAATAGGGGAGACATACATAAGTACCTCAAGTAACAATTTCATAATCATATTTTCAAAATTGAATACGTGGCATGATGTACAAGTTTATTCTTGGGAAGAGGCGCAAAACAACAAGATTTGAGAAAGTTACCATTTGGAAATTCAAATTTTAGTCAGACATAGTAAAGGAAGAATCAATGAGGAGACCTAGTGAAGGCAGAAGCAGCAAGCAGACCTAGTGAAGGAAGAAGTAGTGAGTAGACCTGGTGAAGGCAGAAGCAACAAGTAGACGTGGTGAATGCAAAATTAACAAGCAGATTCAGTGAAGGTTGATGCAACTCACACAAAGAGGTTAGTGTCCACGAAGATCTGTAAGAGATTGGCGTCTCTTATTAAGTCGGTGCTTAATAGTGCAGATTGGTGTCTCTAGTAGATTGTTTCCTATGAAGATCTGTAAGAGTAGGTTGGTTCCTACCAGGATTTGTACCAGTGGGGATTGGTGTCTCCAGTAGGTTGGTGCCACAAATATTTGGAACAATAGGTTGTTGCCTACAAAGAATTATAAAGAGAAGTTTTTTGGTTTTCTCTCGAAAGGGTTTCCACATAAATATTTTGTTCTATGTTTTGCAGTTAATATGTGATTTTTTTTCTTATGGTTGATGAATGTTTGAAAACGTAAAAAATTGTCTTATACTAATTCACCCCCCCCCCTCTCTTGGTATAAGTGTGTGCTCAAAATATACACCATTCCATTGTGAATGGATTGTGAACCATATGCCATTTATTGGTGAAGATTCATCCCTAACACTTCTTTTACTTGAGAAAATATATTTATATATCGAGAGGAGCGTTGTCTATATTAAAATTTGAGTTAAAACTTGAGTTCGTACACATGGTAATTGCAATCAAATTTTTATTGCACTGATTTAATAAGTTATCCAAACATTGCATAGAAAGCTAGTTCCATTTAGCATAGAGCTATAAACATTGTGCATAAGCAATATTGGTGTTTGGTGTTTAACGACAATAGGTTTCATCAATGGCTAGCACCATTGGATGTGTGGTCTTGCTCAAAGAATTGGAAATTTGGGAGAGTCTTCAATTCATTAAGCAATCCACTACAATCAAAATTGAATACACATATAAAACCATGAAAATATATTATCCTTGATTTCTTTGATAGATTATAACTTAGTTGGATATTCATGTGTAAAGGAGTTCCACCAAAGAAACAATTCTCAATGACAAAGTATTTGTAGTCTTGGTTTTTATTGGTTTGATTACTATTGCATCATTAGTTAGTTGATGTGTGCAGGTTACACTAGAGAGCAGACCATACCTCTAATCCTAAAGAGTAGTTGCACTCAGAATTGAACTGAGAATAGAGGCCTTGTAGCCATTCAAAGAACATAGATCTATGCATAAGTTAGAGAAATAAAGAGAAAAAAGTTAATTTCATGAAGTATCCATGTTGGTGAAGAAATTGGTCTATAAGTCCCATGTTTATGAATCATAAGGTATTACAGTAGTTGAATCCTTGACTATGACACAACTACTAGAAATTTGCAGACCTTTCATGTGTAAGGAAAACAGAGAAAGGTTGGAAGACATACTGGCCAACAATGCTCAGCATCAAGAAGAGAAAAATCACTTGTAGAAGAAGGTCTAGGTGTATGAATAAAAGATGGAAAAGATGAAGAAGAACCTTGAGACATTGAGAATACTACTACCATTTATAAAGAACCAATTTGATGAACACCAAGACTCCCTCAGCATGATTATGGTAGGTTGGGACAAGAGTAGAGCTCAACTTGTAAAATTGAGAGAGAAGGTCATCTAGATGGATACATAGTAGGAGGATAGGCTCACTTAGATGATGATTCATTTCTAACAAGAGGTGACAAAGAAGGAAGAATAATTGGCAAAGCTACAAGTAGTTGTCCAAGATTAGAAAGAAGAAGAGCCATCTTCCATTTCCACTACCAAAACCAACACCATGATCAGGAAAAATTTGATAATCTCACCTTTCTTAAACATTTCTCAAGAACCTTTTGGTGAATTTGAAATCCATATTAGAGGCATTGGTTCTAAGCTACTAAGTCAGATGGGATATGATGGACAAGGGCTAGGAAAAGGAATAAAAGGCATCCTAGGCACCATTAAGGCTAAACTGAGGGCCAAGCATGAAGGCCTGGGTTCCAATGGTGAAAAGTAAAAGGCCATGAACAACAAGATCGCATTTCTGAAGGAAAAGGTCATGGCGGAATTGGCATGCTCATTAGAAGAAAGAGAAATATCAAATGAAGGTGGAAACACACTGCCACTCCATCCTTCTTGTGGATAATTGTAGAAGGGAAACGATGAAGAAAGTGCAAAGACTCAACCTATACTAACACTTAGAAGAAGTGTAAAGCCAATAAATTGAGACAAGAAGGAGAAGAAGACCAAGAGGCCTACATCAAATATGACATTCCTTGTTTGTCACTACTGAGGGAATAAATGCCATAATGTTTCCAGTTGTTGGTACTCAGAGCAAAGTTAATTCAGTGGGAAGAAATGCCATAATGAGGCATATTTCTGGGATAATCAAGACACATTCCACAAGACAAATTATTTTTAGAGGAGAAATGGAAAGAAGAGTTCCCCAAACCAACAACAATTCCAAAGCAAGGTGAGAAAAGGAGTATGTCAAGTATTCCATACAATAGCGCTGAGAATTTGTTTCACCGCTTTAAGTTGAGTGGGCATTGGTAAGAAAAGTGTTGGCGACTTCATCCATATTTTCACCCCAGGAACCACACAACCAAGAGAAGAGTGTGGAAAGTGTATCCTAATAGAGATAAATAAATTATCGTAGCTCCAACTCAAGGAGAAGAAGTTTTCCAAAGGGTCATAGTAGTATTGGAGGTTAGAGATACCAACAAGGTGAAAAATGGGTTGTTGCCAAGGGCAAACTCAATCTAATTCTTTCCTACAATCTTCCACAAGAATATTGGTGAAGGGAATTCAATTGCATTCCCTTGTCCTTGTACTATCCAAATCTTGAGGCATTCCCTCACCCTCAAGACTATAACCGAATGATGATTGTCACCTATAGCCATGCATCTATAGGATTCATCAAATGTTTGGGCACAATGAGGTTCTATGATTGCACACCAAGGAGGGAATTCAAGCATTGTTGTTGTAGAGACAGAGTGATGATAAGTCCATATCGATAGCAAGGAGTTGTTTCCATGTTGGGAAATAGTTGGTCCTAGTAGAAGAAGGTAGTCCACACATCCTCTTGTGGAATTGATACATGATGGCATATCTTGCTAGGATCACACTAAACAAGAAAACTAGAATTTGACATGGATTCATTGACTGTTGAGATAGACTGTCTCTAAGTTTGAATGTAAGGGACTTGCACCCTAAATATGGAAATGAATTCTAACAAAAGTGTTTGAATATGAAGATTGGTCGGAGATGAGAGACAATTCATAGGCTTTTTCAATGTGGGAAAAAGTGAGCCAAAACCTAAGCCAAATCCATAGCAATTACTAGAGCTAGTAGATAAATTTGTGAGCTAGAGTTAAAGCTGTAGACAAGAACTCGAGTTAGAGCCATGTTCCAAAGAAGCAGGACATAAGGAACATTGATCCAAATTGATCCTCTAAGTGTTTGGAGACGAAAAATCCTCTCGATGGGAATATGTGATTTGAAATGGATCCAAAAAAATGAATGGTTGTAATACTCAATAACCGCAAATGCAATTTAATAATTAATGAAGGTTAGATAAACTACAAAGGACAATGCAAGAGTAATAAATAAATAAATCAAATGAGACAAAGAGAGGAAAAAAATAAAAATAAAATAGAAAAATGAAAATAGGAGAGGAAAAGAGAGAGAGGAATGGAAACT
>JZKD02S1804963.1:46574-61052 GCA_000966675.3 Picea glauca | reverse complement strand
TGATCATCTTTTTGAAGAAGGATAACAGATATCGCCTATTCAGTAACATTTGTATAGATGATTATTTTTTTTCAAAGTTCATTTTTTCCAAAACCAATGCAAAATTGATAGCTTTCTTGACTTCTACAAAATATTTTTCAGTGTCATCACTCCATGAGAATAAATTATATTGTTTGAGCATATTATGAATTGGTTTGATCGTTATAGAAAAATCGGGGATGAATCTTCTAGTGAAGTTGATTTTACCCATAAATGATTGAATCTCCTTTTTTGAAGTAGGATCTTGAAGATTTTGAATAGTTGTAACCCTCTTAGGGTCAATACTAATTCTTGAAAAAGAAACAATATGATACAAATTTTTACCTTGTGTGACACCCAAATTTGACTTTGTAGGATTCAATGACATTACAAACTTCCTGCATCGTAAGAAAACTTTTCGAAGATGATCAAAACGATCTTGTTGGTTTATGGAATAAACAGTTAAATCATCGAGACAAACTTGTATTATAATACATATAAGATCATAAAAGGCTATTTGCATATCCCTTTGAAATGTGGCACCGATATTTATTAATCCAACTGGCATTCTTTCGTATGCAAAAGTGCCCCAACGAGTAGTAAATGTGGTTTTATACTTATCTTCCCTCTTGACTCTAATATTATTGTAACTTGTGAAACCATCAATAAGGGACATCATCTATGATACTGCCACTTGTTGCAAATTTAATTCCATGTTCGGAAGAGGAAAATTTTCTTTTATAGTTTCCCTATTCAAAGCATGAAAATCAACACATAATTTGATATCACCATTCTTTTTTAGTACAGGGAAAATATTAAGCACCCATTCAAAATATTTAAAGGAAAAATAATATGAGCATTAATTAATTTCTCCAACTTCCTTTCTTATTGTTGCTTCTAGGGTAGGGTTGATAGGTCTTTGTTTCTAGTTAACGAGTTTTGCTTCTTCCTTGAAAGGAATAACATGTTGTATGACATTAGGATCAAAACCAAAAATATCCTCATATGACTAGGAAAAAACATCCTTGAATTCAAGGAATAGCTCCATGAATTTCCATTTCTCTTCATTTGAACAATGGTTTCCAACTTTCAAGATATTTGGACTATTATTAGTCCTAATATTCAAAGAACGATATCACCGATCTTTATTTTTGACTCCTCTTCTTCTACATTATTTTTATTACCAACATCACTTGACGATAATGAAATCTCTAGAGGAGTTATTCCTTTATGAATTTTATCGTCTTCTAGAGATATAATTTCATTTTTCTTAAGAGGCTCATTCTATATGAAAGAACAAATTCTCTCATCATCAAGAAATACTTGCCAAGATTCTACGTTATTCAAAAAATAAGGACGATACAAATACATGAATGTACAATATGGTCTTTGATGCAACAATTGCCTTGAAGGTTTTGCAACAAAAAGAACAAGCCTATAATCCATGGAGTTCAATTCTCTCCTGATGTGAGTGTTGTTAATGTACAACAAGTTAGAAATCAAATACCACACTGCTTGAGTATATCTCTTCAATAATTTGTTTGAGGGAGTATAAATTTTTCTAACTGGATTAATAATCAATTTAGAATCCCAAAACACAGTTAGATGATAAAAACCAATATTAAAATCATTTTCAATTCCTAAGGTCAAGGCTTCGAATTATGTAATATTATTTGTGCAACTAAACTCTAAAATATAGGAAAAATTATGAATCTTCCCTATAAGAGAGTATGATATAATACCTACACCATTACCCTCATGAAGAAAGGCACCATCAAAGTGCATATGCCACATTCCTTCTTCATGTTCTGAAGAGGGGAAAACATAATCATCATATTCTTCAAGAAATATAGAATATACACCAAGATCCTCCTCAATATAATTTATATTAGGCTGAGGAAGTCTTTCAATATATGGCGAGATACTTCCTTCCCTGAGGACAATGATATTATTTCCATTTTTCAAGAGGGACATGTGTGATCCATCTAAATAAATGTACCTACCAGTTAATGTGTCCCAATATTGTCCTAGGATGGTAGAATAATTTCTAACTGGCACATATCTATGACATGAATGTTGCAGGAAGTTCTAATTTTAGGGTGTGCACGTAGGGCCAATGTTACATATTTGATTTCTCCAATTGTAACTTGTTGTTGATTGTTATAAGACAACATGATTTTTAGGTTTTCATTGTTGCATGAAAGACACAAATCTTCCATTTTAATTTTTAGCATAACATTGGGACATGACCCACCATCAATCAAGCAACAAAGGGAAATTTTGTCCATTATTTTTCCTGATACATAGAAAGGAGGAATTTTTACATAGCTCCTAGGATTATGTACAACTACTTTATTTATGTACAATTGTTCTTCGTTGGAATATTCCATTAAACTATCTATAGTAGAAGTTTTACCTTCCATAAATTCTCTCAAATGCCTTTGTTTCTCTGGGACGGTGACCATGTCTAGTAAATATGCATCTACTTTGATTGTAGCTAGCTGGTTGAGAATGTTGTATTTAGATGAAGAAGGTGAAGAGGTTGAAACCTCTTGACTTTGATTAACCTTAGCAACCTGAGGGTTTTTTTTTTGGGAGGATGGACTTGGGGAAAAGGTAGTCTTGGGATTACCACCCTTCCCTTTGTTTGCATATGACTTATTCCTTGTATCTACCATCATTACATCCTCTTCAGGATCCCAATATAAGGAAACAATGGTTGCATCAACATTTTTTTTTTTCCAAAAAATCGCTCTTTCTCTCTCTTCTTGACCTCCCAGGTACTTCCTCGTGATTATCACCACAAAAATTACACCAAGCCCTAGAAAGAATGGCCTTGGATTGAGTATGAAACTGAGAATTAATTGAATGATTTCTTGAAATAGCTTGTGTGGAATATTCAACAGGAGTTGATCTTGAAGTTACCCCTTTTCTTTCAAAAGATATCATCTAATTGCTCATATCATGTACCAACTATAAAATGAATGACATGTCATTTTGTTTGAAATATTATTCTCTTGGAAGACCTATCCTAGTCAATTTCTCTTCATATTCCAAACATATTTGTAAAGTTGATCCTAAATTATCAACACTCTTTTCTTCAAGCCTATGTCTGTAAGGAGCAAGTAAGGTATTATAATAATGCATTAGGGTGGCATGATTGTGAGTTCTGATTAAATATGGGATTTTATTGTACAATTTTTTGAAATGCAGATTGAAATATTTGATGGTTTCACCCTTGTTGAAAACAACATTATTGTAATCTTTGAGCTTATATGCTGGACTTTGGGGCTGTCCATATGTAGATTTGAACCAATAAGATAGTTCAGTCCAAGTAGAGAATTTTTTTGGGCGTAATTAAAAAAAAATTAGCTCCAACCTTCATTAATTACTCCATATTGTGCATTACTTATCTCTTCTCAATTGATACTCATTATTTACTTTGGAACATGGGAAACATAATGAAATTGGGAGAGGTGAGGGGATTTGTAATGTATATAAAATGAAAATAGATGATAGGAATGTATGACACATGTTCATAATCCAAATATGATTCTATATCAATATGATAACATATTGTCCATTATATTTATACATGAGTCCAATACCAATCAACAATCAATCCATATATGTCATGCTACCAAAAAATATCCTTTAAAATCATTTTCAATTTATACATAGGGGGAGACTAATTTAAATTTAAATGATGTATTGTTTTGGGATTTTGTGGAATAATTTATGGAAAGTGAAACAATGAGGGGGTTTGGTCCTGCATGTATAAAAGAAAACAAATAAAAGTTCTTTTAATCCTTATATATTTGACCATGATTAAATACTTTCAACCTCCAACCCATATAGTCAAAATAAAGGTCTTTGTATCTTAATAAATGTTAGCTTATATGAATTTTGAGTATAGATACTCCTTTTTTTTTGAAATGGAGTTTATCCTTTAAAACCCATATAATAATAAACTCTTATCTAATATATATTATAAGTTTGTCATCAATATTTTGAACATGAAGAGCATCATCTTAGCAATCATTGAAATATGTATAAATTACCTCTGCAATTGGTGTATCCTCTCACAAAGTCGAAAAATTATCATAGAATATTTCATGTAGTTCTGATCAATGACACGGTTGTTGTTGCATCTTGGTCTACAGATACTAGTTCTTTGGTAATGGCTCTAAGTTGTGCACAATTTTATGCACCCATTGTTGAATTTAAACACCCTGCACCGTCGAGTGCACTTCACAATTGTTATTCACATTCTTTAATCCTCAAAGTATTTATTAGTAAAAAAAAGTGATAACTTTTAAATACTCGACAACAAGGATTAAACACTTATCCATTTTGGACCCAAATCGAACAAGAAAATAATATAGTTATGTGCATAAATGGATTCAACCATCAAACTAAAATCGAACACAAGTTCAAAGTAATGTCTTTCTCAAAACCAATCATCCAAATTTACCATGAAACATGCATGGAAAAAAACATTATGGACCCAAAAATAAAATAATCAATCTTAAATATATGAGCATACGATAAATGAGTCCCATTGAATTAGAATTTTTGCACAAACGAAATGCAATTTTAACCCATCATATAGCATTGAATTTTAGAGTCAAAACCCACGAATTAAAATTATCTTTGTATGTGCATTTACCATCATGACAAGGGTTCAAGCCCATCAAGTCAAGCTTATAAAAACATTTTATAATTCCCATAAATTAAACCTCAGACATAATCATAGTTCACCAAAACTCTTTCTTAAATCATGATTTCAGACTTGGAAAATAGAACATAGAACCATGAAGTCGTGCAACTCCAAATTTGACTGAAGATATGGGTATGCACATGACTAATAGATTCCAGGGTGAAATTTTCAACAAAACCTAGAATGATAAAGCTTTGAGCTTAACAAATGCATATGGGTCTAAATGTAACATCCTGATCTCGCGCACGCCTGATCAGACTTATTCTTTAAGGACACTTGCGTGCAAGTGATCCAGTTTCTTATTTGATTAACTGTTTCACTTATGGATTATGATTATGTTTTGGATATGATGATATGTTGTTTGATTATATTTGTATCGACTAGTGCTATTGACTGGTTTCTCCTAAGTCTGCAGGACTCTGGACTGATTGAGGATGCCGATGGAATCGATGGACCTCCTTGGACTCCAGATCGAGTCAGGGAGTGGATTGTTTATGGTTTGAGTGTTTTTTATTTTATTTCATATGTGACATATGACTGGTGAATTATGATGTTGATTTTGGATTGTTGACATGTTTCGTTGATGGATGCATGCTGATGATAGCTTGCTAATCAGACTCACATTTTGAGTAAAGGGGTCATGCATCACAACCATAGATATTGAGAGAGAGGTGTGGCAGCAGCCCTGTCACAACCTACTAGCACTCTCGTCGTGGATCGAATTGTAGGTTAACAATTGCCTAGTTTGAGAGATCCATGATGTCATGAGGGAAGACTGAGACATTTTCTCATGACGATTCTAAGGGGTGCACAATAAGGCAAGGTCCTTATTCCTTAGAAGCCCTTAGTCTCCCACAAGGTCACCTAACAGAGTATTGACTCCAAGGGCTTCTTCTGATGCACCGACCAAAGACCAAACTGCTTAAGGGGGAACAAGAATGAGCTCCGTAATGGACTAGGTCCAAGATATATGCGCTCTCTTCGGGCGTAGGCCAAAGTGAAATCCGGGTAATCTTGTCCATCAGTTCCCTTTTATGACAGATTTTTGCACAGGGGAGGAGTACCTCGTAGGGTAGGGATCTTTTTTATGTGAGTATGCTATATTTCATATAACTTTGAGGCTTAGTAGTTTATTATAACTGGTTATTAGTCAGCGACCGGCTGGACTTATCCCTCGTGAATAGATGTATCATCCCAACGGATAAACGGGTGGACCTTCCCTGGTTCTATGTTATGAGTCAAAGACTGCTGGGTAAGGCTTGTATGGTACAACTTTCGATGGAGGGCAGACATAATATCAAACTTACTCGAGCTGTATAATATCCCTCCCTAGTGTCGGGCTCAACGCGACCGAGGGTTGCAACGAAAACTTGTCCCATGTTTGGAAGCCACAAGATGCACGTGCAAGGTGTCTTATTCACCAGAAATATTTGAGAGGTTCATGGTGACAGGCGAACGAGGCGGGATGGTTAAGACGTGGCTACCGATATTTAGGTTTTGGTCGGAGGAGAGTAAAAGCTTAATGGTCTCTCCTTTAACTATAGTCTAAAAGTCTGGAAGTGCAACAGACACCCATCTGGGAGGAGCAACTTATGTGAATGAGATTCAGAGTGTAGCGTCACACTCATGAGACTAGGATAGTAGGTGCAAGCCCGACCTACCCCTGCTCATGAAATCTCCAGTAGCAAGACATCTTCCAATGAACATGAGGTCATTGTACACACTTATGACTATAACTTTCCTTTTCCCGTGCCTTCGTAAATCATACTTGTTTCTTTCGACAACCATAAGCTGAGTCCCTCATACTATATTTATGATGTTAAGGGGAGAAGATAAAACTATCTGTAAGGGAATGGCCTAAACTGTACTGTCCGGATGTATCTACCTACCCTTGTTTTCACATATCTATATAAGATAGAAGGCGGTTGATGACCAAGCAGGACCAATCCCTTCTTCTTTAAATAAAGCCATCACGGGACCCTTTCATATTTATTCCCCTCAAACACTGATAAGGGAATGCATTTTCAAGCTAGACCAGGACCTTATTTGCTTGCTTGATTCACATTTCAAGACCAATAACTCTACGTAATTTCGTTCATAATAAGAATCTTACTAACTCAGGAAGAACCATACTAGGCTACCTCGGGACCAACCTTCTTTCTTCTAACTTATTCTCAGGATCAACCCTTCTAAGTGAGGCACGAAGTGGTCTAAATCATCTTTTGATGTTCTAAAGCAGCTACGCTACGGATGTTTGCAACTAGTGACGTTAGTCTCCCTATAATGCCCTATAGATAGTGATTCATGTGATGCCCCACTAGCCCCACTTCTTCGTCCTACTCCTTGAAGCCCTTTCCCGGACACTCTCTATCTCTCCAATTGATGCACAAGAAAATGTGCGAAAGCAAGTCATGTTATGGTCCTCCCGAGGGTAGTCGTTCTTATTGAGTGAAGCCCTCTACATACAGCTGCTTTAGGAGAGTAGGCCTTTGAACTGTGGGTTCAGAGAAGAATGAGCCTTTCCTTCATAAAATTCTCTCTAAAAATAGCCTTTTATGGGTTCATAGCGGGACACCCCTTTTCTATCTTCAGGAGTTGGTTCATTGCAAAGCACCATCCTCTATAAACTTATTTCAATAGAAAGGAACTCATCTTTGGAGGTTCCTTATTTTATTTACAATTCTCGATGGTCAATTCTCATTTTTCCTATTTTTTGCTTAGGGATGTCCTTTCATTAGCGAATTTCCCATCTCTATGAACCAGGTTCACGTAGGAGAACTTGATATGGCGACCACATGAGCATTCACTTTTTATCATCCCACAACGAGTTTATTGCTCTACTTTTTTGGGCTGTGGGAAAAAGTAGAGGACAAATTTTCTTACTGAATTTACCATCTCTGGGGTTCGCTCATACGAATTGGACTAGTGCTCAATGAGATTCTAAATAGCACATGAAAAAAACATATAGCTATTCCCCAGTGATTAGTCCCCTTCCTCTGGTAGCATAAGAAGGCAGGCAATTCCTTCAGGCGTCATGCCCTCTTGCATTCAATACTACCTTACTACTGAGAGAGATTGTATGGGATTAGGTTGGCACTTTGAACATAACTCTATTTATAGCCGGAAGAATTAATTGAAGTTAGACCTACTACAACCAACCACCCAGTCTTGTCTTGGATCATTTTCATTGCTTGCTTTAATTTAGTAAATACTCCCTTATTATATGTTACGTACTTGGCTTGGGACTATGATGACCTATTGTTCCGTCTGAGCGCCAATACAATTCAGTCATTAGAAACTACTCCACCATTGATAGGAATAGAAAGACCCCACCTTACTTTTAGTTAATGCCTGTTACCTACCTGCATAGTCACCTTAAGACCTATACCTGGTAGTCCTAGACCACTTGGATGAATGAAGTGCTTAGTTGATACTGCTATGATTCCTTTATTAGCACCAGATAGATCGATCCCTTACCCTTACCTTGATTACTCTCCTTCACCCTAGGAAGGATATGGAGTTATGCCCAACCAACCTATTTCCTTCACCCAGAACACCTTCGTATGGGAGGGAGGCTAACAACCCCCTACCTTGGTTACAACACATAACCTATTTACCCACCTGAACAACTATATCGTCTTCTTACCACTTGCTTCATTAATCACGTGGGTACCACTCTGTGCCTTCTCTTTTTTACTCTCTCGTATGGACGGGCTTCTAGAAAGCATTCACAGACCTGGAATAATTACACTTGATTAGGGAATGGGTAGGTGGGGGATAACCCCCTATTAAATGGACAAGTTCAACGTCTCCATGCGAGTCCTAGTGAAACATAGGTGAGTCTCGATTTAAACACTCAATGTATTTGGAACCTACGCTCTTATGCCATTCCCATTCAAACTAGTGGTATAAAGACTACCTACCTATTGCCAGAGGAGATCAGACTACAGGTTCCATTGTGCCTATGAACTTCACGGGAAGGGGTACGAACTATAGAGTATAGGTCATGGAGTATTTGCAGCTTCCAGCAATAGTTTAACAACAACCCCACCCCAGAATCTATGCAAGTGGAACAACAATGGGGAATTAGAAGAAGTGTTATAGAATCAGTTCCCACAAATTCAAATAAAAGTTCAACTATATGATAGTATGGCCCTAATACTAGCACTTGAAACTGCCTTAGTATGTAGTGTAGGTGGTTCCATGGAAGCCCTAGAGACTGCCTACTAGCCCATAGAGGTGTATTGGATTAGTCCCATTTCCCAATCTATAGGGAGATTGACTGAAATTACATTTTTGCAAAGAATCAAATCCACTTTATGGTACCCAAGCTGGGCTGGGAACTGTTCTTATTCCAACCAGGCCCAACTGCTCCTCCTCGTTCCCATTTATTTGCATTAAAAGTAGCCGAGCCGATCAACGGATTCGAGCATCCAGGGATCCAAGCGTAGTTTCCAAAGCAAGCTATGACCTGACAATGATTAGAGACCAGGCGGTCTGTAACGACGAAACAAGAAAAACAGTCAGGAGATAAGGTCGATTCATCGGGCACCCTCCCTTTGGACATTGAATTACAATTTGAAAATATTTTGCTAGGTCTAGGTCAAAATAAAGGTAGGTATAGGGGTCCTAACTAGGGTTTGTCTTTCAAAGCCTTTCTCGATCACGTTCAGTCCCACCAAGGTTCTAGAATAAAAAAGGCATCTTCTCTAAAGCCCGCCCGAAAGGATATATATATCTAAAAGGTAATATGGAGAACTAACATATATAAAGGCCCGCCTGATCTCATAAAAAGTTTAGTCTCTTAAGCTGTTCGGGTAATGGATTTATAATAGGTTTTGTCCTAACCTGCCTAAGCCTATAAATAGATGCCCCCTATCTTTATTGTTTCACCTGTTACTTATGATGCTTTGGTTTGGAAGAATTGGGTTTGCACCTCCTATATCCCCTTGCTCTCCATTCACTATTCTAACCACCTCCTTCCTTCCTCTCTTTGTTGGCAGTCGTTCTTCCAGTGGACAACCAAAGGTGGGTTCAACAAAAAATCAAATAAAAAGATTGTTTCCAGGTCACGAAAATAGAAATCTTATGTTTTTATCACATGTTCTTGCTCCCCTAGCTTATCCACCGCTAGCTCCCCATCCATGAAGCTATCCATTTTCCTTGCCTCACGTTCTAGGCAACTCACTCTAGCAACATGTCTAGCCATTCACTCTATGTCGCATGGGGTACATCTCTATAGCTATGATGATAAACTTCTATCTCGGGTATGGGAACAAACTTGTATCAGTGGCTATCAACAATAACCATGGGCCCATGCCATCCCCCCACCCATGCTATGCCAACCCTACTGTGTAGTAGTATTGAGATGTATATCTTTTGATCTGGAGATGTTAGTCAATCTAAATATGTGTAGAGACAAGCTTTAGTCTTTGTCGTAGTTCCGTGGGAGTAAGGCCCTATGGACTTCTGGTAGTCTTTCCATGCCCCCTAAGGTCTTACTTAATAGCGAAAGCAACCATAATAAGGTAGGTCACTTGCCTTATTAACTGAAGTTAGTCCAGTTATAAGGAACTAACTCTACTAAATGAGATTGAATCCACTGGATTTCCTTAGCATCATAATTTGAACTAAGGAAGGGGACTTATTCATAGCAGCAACATATAGTTTACATAGGCCTTATTCATAGAGAGATAGTTGAGGTATAGGAGATAGTTTTCTTACCTAGATTTTCACCTAATAAGAGAAGGTACCACTCTAACTAGCCATATGGATTTATCTGGTTTTGCACTACGACAAGAGAGAAAGGCATGTTTTACAGTAGTGCCAAAGCTAATTTCTCAGGGCTCCGTTAGTTGCAATAAAAAGATAAATTAGCTTTTGAACCACAACAAATGAGCCAATTGTGTAAGAGAAGAAGCTGAGCGGAAGAAGCAGAGTTTAGTTGGAACAAAATATCACTCGCCATATCTACGTGAGACTCGCATATCTGCGTTTCACTTTTCCATTTTACATTGTTCATTATCTCTATTCACTGTGCTTTGCAATCCCCTTATGGAAGTTGGACGTTAGTGGCATTAATGTTGTTTGGATTTATCTGCAAGTATGGAACATTTTTTTGCTAAAACAACTAACTTCTCTTCTTTCTTTGCAAGCATCTGTTTTCACACAACAACTTCTCCACTACACGGTTGTTTACCATTGGACATCTCCACTTGGGTGGGATAGCTGCTACACTATGCTAATCAACTTGACTTGGATACTTACTTGAGCTGGGCTACCATCGGATGAGCCAGGCTGAATACTCTCCTCATTGCCTAGAAGCTCTTGTCAGTTGATATGATACTCGCATATATACGTTTCACTTTTCATTTAAAGAGGTAGGTGCTACTTAAACACCCTTTCACAGAAGGTGGTGGTTGTCACTACTTTTATTTCCACCCTGACCAGGAGGTGTTACAAAAGGAACTGGGATAGATACGTCTTCCAGCACAATGGAAGCACTAGAGCTGAACCTGACGGAAACATAGTGAGTTCTTCCAGTTGGTCACACCCATATAGTCTAGTTGCATTAGCCTTCTTGGCCTTTGCTGAGCTAAGCCTGACTCTAACGACTTATCTCTCTTGAGTTTGTCCATATTTGAAAATGTGTTAGTTTCCATTAGTGAGGCACTTTGGGTCTCCACCGGTAGCCTTCTGGTTGTGTTGATGCCGCCAGCTTCTGGAGGTAAACCAATGCGAAGAAAGTGTCTAAAGTACTAGTACCACCAGAAGTCCATCCAATTTTCAATGCACTTGCACTACTCTGAGACTCTTAGCTGTAGAGAAACTATAGTTCAACAAATTAGTGCAACTTGTAGTTCAACTAATCATTCTGTATACTGCTATAGTGCACACTCTAGAAAGAGAATAATAAATAGGCCGGTCTCCCTCTCCATAGGTTAAGGTCAACTCCATCAAGAAAGTATAGAAAGTAGTCAAAGCCATATCGTCCTATGTGTCCTAGTCCTATTGCTATGTTCTTTCTCAATTGGCCCTCCCAAGGGGGTTGGGGGGTATAACGTTCTAAATGAAATAAACAAATAAAGGCGAGTCTTCAAAGCACCTTATATCCAAAGAAATGCCAATCTTCAGTAATAATAAAATAATTTCAGTGCCCTGATGAGGAATTCCTGGGACCATCTAAAGATGAGCATTTTATTAGGCGAAAATAGAGAATGAGGTTGTTTTCTATAACTGTAGAGCCAAACCAATCCAAGTAACCAATGCAAGCCCAAGTGAGTATCCAAGTTGAGCAGCCAAACTGAGCAACCAAACCATGCATTCCATCCCACCGAGGTAAGAACATTATTCCCAAGGCTCTGTACCGGTTCTTATCCCACCTAGCCTGTTGTTTTCTTTCTTACCCCATCCCATCCAGGTGTTGAGCACTCAAGAAATGGTCGCAATTCAATGGATGTCGGGTTTCAATTACAAGCATTGAGCCCCCGAATAGTGGAGGTAGGTGTCACTTCCCGCAGAGTCAATATAGGAGGAAAATGCCAGCTACCGCATAGCTACCGGGGGGAATAGATTGCATAGATCATACATGGGAACACATAATCGATGTAGATGCCGAGAGCCCAGAGTTTATGTTGTTGATTGCTTCTTGTCAGTTTGTGAACCGATGCACGATCAATCTTACTTACGATTCACCTGTCTTGAAAAGTTGATTAGCCTATTGTTGTATAATAACATATATAATGCAAGCTAAATAAATGAACCTTCCATTTTACAAGAAAGGCGTTCCCAACTACTACTTAAACATCTTACAGGAGAGGCATTTATTTATTATATTCTATACACTTAGGAGGATTCTGGGGAGACACGTTACAAATGATGAGTATCCTGGGGAGCTGAGGTAATTGATGAATTTAGATTCTCAAAACTTAGGAGAGGAGGATTCCGAGGAGACAAGTTAACAACTGATGTGTATTCCGGGAGAGCGAGTTCACAATGATGAGTCCGGGGAGAGAAAGTTACAACTGAATCATATCCCAGGAGAGCAGCGAGTTCCGACTAACCCATCTCACGCCCCGCATCACGTCATAGCTTTAAGTTCCACCCCCCTGCATTGCGCCTCCATTATGATGATCTCTAGCACTTGCCTGATGAGGAAGGATCGCTACTGCTCGATACCAGACCAGATGAGTAACGCTACTGATGAGAAATCACTTATGCCTAAGGAACCAGAGGTTCCTACAGCAGCTTACCCTTACCGATACGGAACCTAACGATTCCTACAACGATTGGTTTGAAGGAATGATGAATCTACATTTCTTACGATGCACCTCGAGAGAGGATAAGATAATGCAACAGGCAGAAACACACATTGTGAGCTGCCACTAGCCGATAAAGGAGACCCCCAGAAGGAAGATGCATAAGGAAAATGTGCATACAGTCCGAGAATCGTTCAATTGAGCAGCACAAATAAGAGAAAGAGAAGCAAGCACTTGTAGGGAGGTCCCATTGAGGAAAAAAGGTTACCCCCAGGATGATGTCGTTGATCTTACTCAATGATGGAGGGAGGTGAGATAAGAAATGTGCGAGAACAGAGGTGTGAGAACATAGGTGCAAGATGATATAGAGGTTCGATATAAGGGTTGTACTCAATGGCCGGTATGAGATCCAAGTATTTATACCCAGATGGTGAAGGTAGCGAGGTAGGTGCCAATTCCTGCATAGTCGATACCGGGGGACAAAGAAAGAAAGACCCTATCAATCATACACGATATAGGAAAAGGCCCCATCGATCCAATGAGAATGATATTGGATTATGTTACCATTTGAACAACAACAACAAATGACATTGGAGCCATGCTTGGTTACATATGAGCTTATTTATTTAGCCATGTTTACAACAGACGAGATTGATTTATTTAGTTCAACCAATCAATAGAGATCTGAATCTTTTGTTGATGCTGCTGGCCGGAAGGTGCAGCCAGAGGGGATATCCTTAGTGTAAGCTCCATATGGAATGGTCATTGAGTTCAAGCCTTAAGCCAAAATAATTCAAGCCAAGTTAAAGGAAAGTCTCCATTCTTTTCATTCAATTTGTCCCCTTAATACCAACTGGCAGGGGGATTCTATTTAAAAAGGATTGTCTGGTAACCAACTTTGAAAAGGGTGCAAGGGCAGTTATCAGAGATAAACAACTTTTGCCTTACCTTTTTGTCCATGGTAAGAAGCCTCCTTAAGAGAGTTGTAGAGTAAGTAAAGCCCATGCCCACTCACTATACTTAAGCCTTAGAGTTCAAGCCTTAGACTAGAAGCTGTAGTTCAACTCTGAGTCCCAAGAGGTGGTGAAATGAGACGACTTCTAATTAGCTTCCGTTCAACCTATTTCTTCTCTGTCTCTATCTCTATTGAACAGAAGGCGAGACTCCCCTGTATTTTTTTTTAGTGTGTACTGGAACAGAAAGCTAGAATGACTGCACAAGAAGAGAGAATTGGCATGTGTTGTATGTAGTTTCCCCGCATCAACGACCATACACAATAACTCTGAGCCCCCGGTCTGTTGTTAACTTGAGGTCTCTCTCTCCTCCATTCTTTCTCTGTTCCATTGTTGTGTTGTAGTGGGTGGGCCTTTTTCTCTTGCTGATGAAGGAGGGGGGAAAGTATTATACTGCCAAACATACATGTACGTGGAATACCACCAACTATGCTTCGCTTTGCTACGCTTCAACCTATCTCAAACTAGG
>JZKD02S1804963.1:0-14171 GCA_000966675.3 Picea glauca | reverse complement strand
TATTCATATTAGACTCCATTATGTCATGGACAACGAAAATAACTAAGTTGAAACTCAAAACCATGTATTCATTTAAGAAAATAACAGTGACAATACTTCATTTTGACAAAATGGAAAGTGAATGTGTGAATACATGTAGCATGAACGAGAACAAGCAAAACCATTCAACACCTTGGATGAAAAAATAAGGGAAGGGAGATACATGATTGAAACCAGTCCACACGTAGCCAAAACTTTAAATTATAATTGCAAAAACATATGTATTTGATGAACAAACTAGCTGGTGCATGCATACCTTTGTCTAGGAATGATAAATACTTGAATAAAACCAGGGTAATAGTTATGGAACCACCAGAGTCTAGCTTGTTACCAGATTGTTGCTACAACATTTCTCCAACGAATCAAATGGAAAATGAAAAGGCAAAAAACCCAATATTGAGGGTGGTAGACACATGGTGGTGGGTTAATTCCCATGTCCTTGCAAATTTAATGCATAGGAGGCCTCATGTTAACCATCATCTATATGTTATCAAAACCCTTTCCATGTCACATTTCCACTTTCCAACGAGTGTCGAGGAAACCAACCAAAACAAGAACGAGTGCCAGATATGTAGGAGGGACATGTGCCATACAATGTATATCAAAGTGTATTACATCATTGTCATCTCACATAAGTACCAAATGATAGCCCACTTAATTAGCTATGGTTTAAATAGTTCACAAATGACATAAAAAAAAAACACATTCCAAACGTATATCATATGAATCCCATTCTTGTAACAAAAATTGATCGATTCAATCATTCAACACGTGCTACATATCATATAACATATGAATCCAAATCCAACTATATCTCAATACAATTGCAAAAAGTTTTTGTCATATATATATCTCATATATTGACAACTCCAAACTTTGTCATACACCATATAATTGTTTGAGTCTTCTGGCATTCCAAACTTTATTGTCATATGAAATTTAATATAATGAGCCAACCTTGAAATGTATACAAAACAAACAAATTCATTTATGATCTCAATTTTTCATGAAACCAAGTGATGAGTGGTACTTGTATGCCTTGTTTCATGAACGTTTTTCATCAAATTGAAGAAGTGAAAACACTATTACTTCCATGCAAGAATGTATATCGTTTGGTGCCAAGAATTCACATACCCTTGAATCTTTTATGAACCAAACATACATGTATGTAATATTGCCTTAGGAATAATTGAAAATAAATCTTCATTTGTTTTCTCTTCTAGGGGGTCCCACCTACTAATTATATTTATCATAGTATTTTTTTTAGTATTCCTTGCAACCATTTGGAGGCTATATAACTAGTGGCGAGTTTGTGAGTCAACAACATCCATGCTTCTATATAGCTCCAAATTAACCGATATAAGTTTTGGGGTGAAGTTCATAATATTCTAAATCGATCTATATCATCGGGAGTGCATTTTCAAATGAAAAAAAATCTTCTATTGGGAACTGAAATTCAAGACTTTTTGTAAAATGGAGGGTAAAATTATGTTACTTTAAAATGCATGCCTAGGACTCGTATGACCTCCAAATTGAGTGATTAAATTTATGGAGTTTGTATTTTATCATTTTACATGTATTCATACCTCTACTTGTGCATTTTCAAACCAAACACCCTCTACTCTGCATAAAGGTTAAAAACTGTCTTGTAAATGAAAAAAAAATGCATAAAGGGAAAAATGCTTGAAATGAGGCATGATGAAAAATGAAATCTCAGGTCTTAACACACCTTCAATTTGAGTGATTCAAGTTTATGAGGGTGTCTTAGATAATTTGACACTTGTCTACATATTTAATTTTGTGTTTGCGAACATAAAAGTGGTTGTTGTGTAAAATAGGCAAAATCTGTTATGTAAATTGAGAGACCAAAACAATAGAAAGTGCCCTAATAAAAATGCACACGCATGCTTCTATATAGCTCCAAATTTAGTGATATATTTTTTGGGTTGAATTTAATAACATTTTGCATCTATCTGTATCAACTAGAGTGCATTTTCAAATGAAAAATGACTTCTAACTGGAACCCAAAATCTAGACCTTCTGTAATATGGAGAGTAAAACTAGATTACTATAAAATGCATGCCTAGGACTCATATGACCTCCAAATTGAGTGATAAAAGTTGTGGAGTTCATATTTTATCATTTTACATATATTCATACCTTTATTTGTGTATTTCAAACCAAAACCCCTCTAATATGCATAAAGGTTAAAAACTTCTTTGTAAATGCAAAACAATGCATAAAGGGAAAAATGATTAAAAATGCATGAAACCAGGGCATGATGAAAATGCATGTCCAGGTCTTAACACACCTGCAATTTCATTGATTCAAGTTTCTAATGGTTTCTTAGATAATTTTACACCTATCTACATATTTCGTTTTGCATTTGCAAACAAAAAAGTGGTTGTTGTGTAAAAGAGGCAAAATCTATCTTGTAAACTGGGACACCAAAATAGTAAAAAGTGCCCTAATGGAAATGCATGCCGATGTTTATATTTAGCTCAAAATTTAGTGATTTAGGTTTTGTCGAGAATTTAATAAGATTTTGAATCTATATATGTCATCCGGAGTGCATTTTAAAATGACTAAGGACTTCTACCGTGAATTGAGATTCAAGACTTTTTGTAAAATGGAGGGTAAAATCATCTTACTATAAAATGCACGCCTATGACTCATATTGAACTCCAAATTGAGTGGTTCAAATTGATGAGTTTTTATTTTATCATTTTACATTTATTCATACTTTGGTTGTGCATTTTGAAACCTTAAACCCTCTGCTATACATAAAGGCTAAAAGTTGCCTTGTAAGTGCAAAAATATGCATAAATGTAAAAATGCATAGAAATGCATGAAAATAGGGCATGATGAAAAATGCATGCCCTAGGAATAAAAACCCATCTATGGTATTGGTAATTTGCAAGTTACATGATTGTGGTTTTGTAAACCCTAAAGATTATATACTAGGGCGATTTGTGTCCATAATTTGGTAAAGGGTTGAAATATACATTATTCTTTGGCATCTTTGCAGACACAGTAACTAAAATGTAAAAATGAGTACTAATTGTCTGCATCCATGAGATCGATGAGGCATGATATTTTACAACAACATCACACATAGGCTATTTTTTAATTGCATTTCCATTGTGAAGACCAGGAGAAATCATCAAAGAATAAAAGGTTATATGATTGAATAATAAATAAATAAGCAAACATACATATCAACCTATACAAGACGCTTGAAAGATTAAAGTGGAATACTTGGATGAAATTCTCTTAATTTCGAGAATAATTTATTATTTACTAAAAAAAGGAAACCATGTGAAGGTGGAAGGTCATCCCCCCCCCTCCTCATATCACTCTAAATTCCACATACCCAATCTATCTACTGAAAAATAATTCAAAGTGGCATAATACGATTCATGCATAGACAGTAGAAAAACAAAATTTAAAGTTAAATTAAAGAAATAATGTGTGTGCAACTATGTGGTTTTGTACATACAAAACATATAACATACATCCATAAGAAAGTAGCAACAAATAGTATATATTAATATATTCTATCATCAAAATATGTTTCCATTATACATGTTTCTCATAATATATTTTATCATCTATTCATACCTTTAGTTGGGATATTTCAAATAAAAAACCATCTACTATGCATAAAGGTTAACAACTCCTTTGTAAATGCAAACAAATGCATAAAGGGAAAAATGCTTAAAAATCCATGAATCCAGGGCATGATGAAAATGCACGCCGGGTCATAAAACACCTACAATTTTAGTTATTCAAGTTTTTGAGGGTGTCTTAGATAATTTTACACTTGTCTGCATGTTTATTTTTGAGTTTGAAAACATAAAAGTGGTTGTTGTGTAAAAGAGGCAAAATCTACCATGTAAATTGAGAGACCAAAATAGTAGAAAGGGCCCTAATAGAAATGCACGCCCATGCTTCTATATAGCTCCAAATTTAGTGATCTATTTTTTGGGTTGAAGTTAATAGCATTACGAGTCTATCTATTTCATCTGGAGGGAATTTTCAAATGAAAAAGGACTTCTACCTTGAACTGATATTCAAGACTTTTTGTAAAATGGAGGGTAAAACTATCTTACTGTAAAATGCATGCCTAAGACTCATATGACCTCCAAATTGAGTGGTTCAAATTGTGGAATTTTTATTTTATCATTTTACATCTATTCATACTTTGGTTGTGCATTTTGAAACCTAAAACCCTCTGTTGTGCATAAAGGCTAAAAGTTGTCTTGTAAGTGCAAAAAAATGCATAAACATAAAAATGCATGAAAACAGGGCATGATGAAAAATGCATGCCCTAGGAATAAAAACCCATGTATGGTATTGGTAATTTACAAGTTACTGTGTTTTTGGTGTAAACCCCAAAGAATGTATACTAGAGTGATTTGTGCCCATAATTTGGTAAAGGGTTGCAATATACATGATTATTTGGAGATTGTGTTGACACACTAAATAAAATGGAAAAAAAAGTACTAACTACTTGCGTGCATGAGATCGATGAGGTAGGATCTTGTACAACCACATCATATATAGGATATTTTTTAATTTCATTTCCATTGTGAAGACATGCAAGAATCATTAGAGAACAAAAGGTTATATGAATGAATAATAATTAAATAAATAAATAGACATATCAACATGTACGAGACTCTCGAAAGACTAAAGTGGAATACATGAAATGTTGGTTTCGAGAATAATTTATTCTCTACTGAAAAGAGCCAACCATGTGAAGGTGGAATCTCATTTGACCCCTTCCCCCCTCACATCACTCTCAATTCCCCATACCCAATCTATCTACTGGAAAATAATTCAAAGTGGCATACTACGATTTATGCATAGAAAGTAGAAAAACAAAATTTAAAGGTAAATGAAAGAAAGAATGTGTGTGAAACTATGTGGTTTGGTACATAAAAAACATATAACATACATCCATAATAAGGTAGCAACAATTAGTATATATTAATATATTTTATCATCAGAATATGTTTCCATTATACATGTTTCTCATAATATATACAATCACTTCTTTTTATGTTTTTTAGTTTTTAGAAATATGTTGATTGGTTCATCCATGTCTAGATCCACTTCGATTGTTGGGCCCTCTCTTGGTTTTGATTCAATATGAATTCTCTGACATGTTGTAGGTATAGTCGAGTACTCTCCACTGCATGTAGGTTGTTGTTGAGGGACCTCGACTATAATAAAAAAAGGTTTAAATTGATATGGTTAGTTATTATTCACAGAAGTAGTTCATCAATGCAAATACCATTACAATGTTCTTTACCAAGTTGACTAGTCAAGATCACCGGTTTGACTACCATGTGTTCTTGTTTTCGCCAAGCATTCTCATCCACATTCTCTACCATCGAAACAAGAAAAATTATAAGTACACTATCTACAAGTAAATATTAATAATTGTATTAATCCATACTTTTGATTTTATAGCCATAATACCATCATGGTCGGGCCACACACCACCATCATCAGGCTACACTCTAGCATCATGTTTAGGCTGCACACCACCATCATCAGACTGCATTCCACCATCATGGGGTTGTTTTCCACTTTTGGCCTCATTATTTTCATTGCTCTCTTGCTTAAAACAAAAATACACATTCATTTATGGGTGAAATCAATTGTGAATATATTTTACAAGTAATCAACAATTAAAGTCCATTGATTTTACTTATGATGTCATTCAAAGAGGCAGATTATGTTTACCCCATTCTTTTTCGGCTTTAAACCACTTCTTGAAAACCACATTTGAAACCGAGCCAAAGGTCTTCTTCTGTGGTTGAATTTTTGAATTGATCCCCCTGCATTGCATAAGATCCCAAATTTGGATTATTGGATGCAATTAAATAAAAGTTGGATGATGATAGGAATGATATGGTTTAATTATTTGGTACTTGCAATTTGTGTTTTTAGTTTCACGTAACCACCTTGGCTAAGTTTATGTTTCTTGTGTTTTTCTATTCTTTCCTTGGTTTCTTTTGACGTGTCTGGGAGCCTAGAAAAAGTTTCCAATAGGTTTTATATCACAATTTTTATATAGAACTAACGAAAATTTAGCATATTAAATTTAAAATATGATATACATTCATCATCTAAGTGGTGTCTTTCCTTATTTTCTCATTATCTTCTCCTTTTCATCCTCAAATAGATTCTTCCACTCAATCTAAGGAATCGTCGAAGGATGATCATATCAAGGGTTTGTTTGCAAATGAACCTTGTATTGGTCTCTCACATATTTCAAATATGTACCGGCTAATGAGGTAACTCTAATTTTGTTGAAGGAATCGCCAAACAAGCTAACCAAGTGGTCAATAAGATCCTTTTTCAAACTGAGATTTTGAGCATTCCACTATGTGTGTATGGTGGGCCCAAAAATATCTAAGGCCTTGTCATTCATATGCTTAAAAAAATGTTCTTTCCTGCTGAAAAAAATGATCATTAATTTAAAATAATCGTAGAGATGTATGTTTCAATTAGATAATAGGAAATAATTAATACATTCATAAATACTTGGGATTTTTTGTATCTTGATTAGAACAATTTTGTCCTCCACCAAAAAGGTAACTGGAAGTGTTCCCTTGCTAGTAACACATGATGATATAGGAAAGCAATTTGTAGAATCACTGATTCCCTTATATCCACCATCAAGGTCTATCATGTACTACACCAAGGGTGTGTCATGGCCCCCAGAAATTTCACTTGTCTCAGTCACAGGTTTGTCAGCCACAAGCGAAGATCCAAAGATCCTCATGGGTATGTGGATCATGGTAGGATGTTGTGGTAATTGAGCATCGTTGCTACCAACACCATCCTCAGGAGAAAGTTGTTGAATTTTTTTGAATCAATCCTATAAAAAGAAAACATATTTTATTCAGATCATATAAAAGTAGAAAAATAAAATTCATAAATGAACATATGTGAGAAATAACCTTTTAAAAAGATGGTGCTTTTTGTGGATTATTTTATTTCCTCCATCAAAACTTTGAATCTTTTTGTGTTCTCCTCCATTGGTTCATGCATACACAATTCACTAAGTTCAATGTTTTTTTTTTCTCAAAGTCCTTTTAATTGTCTCAATTGGGTTCAATTCAAACATATCATCACCATTTCCCACATTGTTAAGTCAATCAAGTGTCGATAACTACATATATCAACAAAAAAACCAAGTTAATTCAATTATACAAACAATAATAAAATTCATTTTAAATGGATATGGATATTGTTATTTTTTTATATGCAACGAGGCTAGTGCCTTTCCATGATCATCCTGCCACAATATAAGAAGCATGCCATATAAGATGTTACCTTATAATATGAGAAACATAATATATTAAAATGAATGTGAAAGATAAAAAATAAGATTCATTAAATAGAGGTTGGTTGAAATTATGGTGTCAACATCCATTTTATACAATGGATCGACATCCATTTTCATTCATATTCCTATGAACACCACTCATATGTGCATAATTTTTTTAAATACATAATTCTATTGTAAATGCAAAAAAAAAACATATAGGGATAAATGCTTAAAAATGCATCAAACCAGGGCATGAAGAAAAATGCACGCCCAAGTCTTAACACACCTGCAATTTCAGTGATTCAAGTTTTTGAGGGTGTCTTAGATTATTTTACAGATGTCTACATATTTAGTGTTGTGTTTGCGAACATAAAATTGGTTGTTGTGTAAAAGAGACAAAATCTACCTTGTAAATTGAGAGATCAAACAATAGAAAGTGCCCTAATGGAAATGCATGTCCATGCTTCTATATATCTCCAAATTTAGTGATCTAATTTTTGGGGCAAAGTTAATAACATTCTGAATCTATCTATATCTTTCGGAGTGCATTTTGAAATGATTAATGACTTCTACCTAGAACCCAAATTCAAGTCCTTTTGTAAAATGGAGTGTAAAACTAGATTACTATAAAATGCATGGATATGAATCATATGACCTCCAAATTGAATGATAAAATTTGTGGATTTTATATTTTATCATTTTACACATATTAATATTTTAGATGTGCATTTTGAAACCAAAAACCCTCTACTGTGCATAAATGTTAAAAATTACTTTGTAAATGCAAAAAAATGCATAAAGGGAAAAATGCTTAAAAATGCATGAGACCATGGCATGATGAAAATGCACACCCAACTCTTAACACACCTGCAATTTCCATACATATTAGACTTCTACCTAGAACTCAAATTCAAGACCTTTTGTAAAATGGAGGGTAAAACTAGATTACTATAAAATGCATGCCTAGGAATCATATGACCTCCAAATTGAATGATAAAATTTGTGGAGTTTGTATTTTATCATTTTACATATATTCATACTTTAACTGTGCACTTTGAAACCAAAAACCCTCCACTATGCATGAATGTTAACAATTGCTTTGTAAATGCAAAAACAATGCATAAAGGGAAAAATGATTAAAAATGCATGAGACTAGGGCATGATGAAAATGCACACCCAAGTCTCAACACACATGCAATTCCCATACGTATTACACATATGAAATTTAAAGGGGATGGTTGGATGGATTCAAAATAACAATACAATAAAACATACAAGGTATTCACATTACAACTTCATAAAACACTTAGAACAACTTCATGCTTAATACATTCAATGATATCATAATATTTCTACATTCATTCAATCATATCAAACATACAAGGGAAATAAATTGGTCATTTATTATGAACTCAATTCCAATCACATGAAAAACACCATACATTCACAATGAATATGATGTGAATTCATGCATAAGGCTTATATTAATGAGCAAATTAGATCTACGATGTTTGAAGAATAGGCATGGATTTACATGGAGAATACAATGGAGTATAATACAAAAATACAGACTGATACGACTAAGGTGAATGAATCTCTACAAGCCTCTATCCTCTTCTCATAATCTGTCTCTTCCTCTATGACCTTTGTTTATCTGGAAAAATTGAGAACAAGTAACACTATGATTCCCAAAATTGTTAACCCATCAATAATGCACCTTGTTTCTCCTTTGTAGATATAATTGTATGAAAAACAGTTTCTTGAAACATATTACTGCTTATTTAATATTGAAAGGTTTTTACCTTGGTAAAAATTAATGTACATGACAAATTACTCAATAAAATCTTCCTTTAGGGATATGGGCGGGTTCCACTCGATTCACCTTGTCTTCCCAATGGTAATTAGCAAATTGACACATTCTTTTCCAATCTTTTCCTATCATATACTTATGATCATTCAAATTTCTTATTTCCCCATCCAAATTAGTGTATCAATGATAAACTAGGGGAGGTAATTTCCTGAAAATCATTTTCATATTATGCAACAACTCAAAATACACTGCCAACAATTCTACTACATCTTTCCCCTTCAAAGTGTCATCAAGATTTTCAAACTTGTTGTCATTGTTCCTCATGTCTTTTAATATCTTATGATAATTTTTCATTGGATATAAATCCTCATTTTCATTCAAAAATGATGACAATCCATGCTTTATGACATCACTAAAAATATTCTTAAAAGTAGACATTTCCCTCATAATCTCATGGCACTTAGCTTCCACATTTTGTAGCAATATCCTTTTTGTAATGACTCTTTTATCATCCATTACAATGCTAGTTATATCATTGACTTGAAAATCCTTCAACTCATCTTTAGTTCTACTTTTCAAGAACTCATTATATTAGCTTTCAAATCAGGTTTATTCTCCAACTCATTTGTTGTTCCTTTTATGTCTTTCAATACTACGTTGGTTAGATCAAGCTCATCCTGCACCAGGGTAAAATATGACCAATTCTTTAAAATCGTGTTATCTATATTGTCTCAAATTATATGCTTATATCCTTTCATAGTTAATCTCCTTGTTACCATTTCCTTCATTTTATTTTCTTTCTTCTGATCTTCCTCTTTAACAACATTGATTTGTGCCAAACACAATTTTATGTTATTCACCTGATATTCTATTTTTTCTACCTTGGCATCTCTTTGTTTGATCTGGTTTGTCACAATTTCCAAGTCAATCTCCTTCACACTCAAATAAGCCATGAATTTTGATAAGCCCTTTGCTCGATCTAATGGATTAGTTTGCACTGTAGCTGAATTGTTTGCTTGCAATCACTGAGTTTGTTGGTATTTCAAGGTTTCAATTTCAACTTTTAAGTGTTCTATGATCTTTCTACTTTCCAATAATTCTTGTTAAAGCTACTCCTTTTCCTCATGACTATCCTGCATATATGGGGTCTAAACATGTTGTACATCAAGAACATTTATATTTTTCTTTAGTATCTTAATCTCATTATCATTCTCTTTGATTAGGTCTCCTACAACAGTCAGATTTTTAGAATCTGCTCCTAGGTAAATAATCTTCCTCTCCAACTTATTAATCTAAATTCTATTAGATTTAGTGGCCACCCTCTCATGCTTCAACTGCTTCTCTATTTTGATTACCATTTTTGCATCTTCCTCTCACTCGAAGAGGATTGCAAGACCCCTCTATACATAACATCACTTTCATTTCGATGAAATTCAATCATATCCACGGGGTGGATATCCCCAATATTTACTCTCACTTGAGTGGCTTTGTAATTTGCAGGAAAATGAGGATTAAGTACCTTTGACTCTAGTACATCCAAATTGAATATACCTTACTAGTAATCAAATAGTAATTATGTTTGAGCTATTATTTTTCCCTAAGCCCGAGGATAAATTTACTTTTTCAACCCTTGATTTTTTATCTTTATATCCAAATATTGTGAAAAGAGTGAGGGCCACTTATCATAGGTTCCTTCAGTTGTAGAGGTATGTGAAACTTCTGGTGTTGACAATAGAGATGAAGTGAGATGCTTGATAGTGATAGTAGGTCCCTTTGAGGTTGAACTAGCTTCACTTGATCCTTGTCTTTGCAATATACCCTTCCATTCTCTTGTAAACTCAGCTAAGAACCCCTCTAAGTCTAATTGTTCATCACCATTAGTTTTTTTTCTTAGCTTCTCACTCAATTGATCACCAATATTCATTTTAGAATGCATGTATGAAAAATATCCTCTTTCCAATTTGTAATTCTTATTTTCGAGGATTCTAAATTACATTGGATTGGTCCATTGACTGAGTGGTAGTTTTATTTTGGGCCTCTACCTCTAGAATTCGTTGAATTTATTCCCACGAATCTAGGTTATCAATTATTTCCACCACAGGACTTGATATATGCTTTTACATGGGCCTTATGGCTGCATCACACCATGTGGATCATGCACTCATTTACTTCCTTTTTCAAAATCCAGTTGTTGTAGCATTTCTTTTGTAACATCTAGAGAAGTTCTAAGCTTGACCAAGAAAGGGCCAACCTCTTGAGCCAGCTTGAAAGTGATGGATTTCTTATGCTAGGAAAAATGAAATTGGTTTTAAATGAGTCTTTGTCTGATGTATTCTAAAGAAAATATTCTTGGAGTTAGGAAAATTGGCAACTTGTATGAATCTTGTTCAAAACCATATACTCTAATGATGGTGCGATCCTCAAACATGTACCAATATCCTACTCTAGTATATTTTCTCATTTGCAACATCTTTTTAAACTCACGAAGCATCCTAGGAGGTTGAGTGCCATGGAGTAGAATGTAACATGCACTCATGAACTTGTTTACATAAAGGTTGAAACCTTTATTTTGGTCTTGTTTCCTCACCTCCTCTGTCCACTCAATTAATGGCTTGGTTTTACCTGAATCATATATTATTTTAATCCCAAATCTCTCAAAAAAGGAATAATTATTGAATAATATGAGGTGCACCAAGTAGGCCTGGTACCTAAAAGACTTAGTGATGTAGAAATTTGACAAATGAAAGTTTATGACTTCCCGTAGGCACTGACAATAATCAAATTTTTTGAGGGTGATTGACTCCAGTGAAAATAAGACACAAAACATCCATAAAATGGTTTCATCCATTCATCTATCAGGTCCATATCCTAAAAATTGACAAATAATGGAAATAGTATGTCTAGTTAGTTGAGGGAAGATGGTGGATTTGAAAGGAGGTGGAGCCGTTGGTAACGGGGCGTCCGGGGATAATAGATTACTCAACAACTTATTTCTTTCAGAATATGATAATGGTTGGTACTTAGAGTCAATCTCATCATCATCCAAGGTTTCATATACAACATGGTTTGAAATTTGGAGCATTTGGGCAATGAATTCTTTACTTATTTAATAGACTATCCTAGAATCATGTACAATTTTTTTTTCCTATCCACTTGATAATTGACAACGCACTAATTGACTAATATTGGAAAGTGATAAGTTTGTGGAACAATTGGTCTTGCTAGGTTTTATTCCCATAAGGTCAAGTAGTTTTGACCATTGTTAGTGTTAGCCTGGGATCTTTGAATTAATTGGTGAAGGTCAAGGAAAGACAATGTAAGGTTGAAGACATCCCTTTCCCTTTCCTCCAAGTGGTCATCAGATACAATCGTTTTCTTGGATGGTCGGATTTGGCTAGGGTTTGATTGAGTGGCCATTTGATTACTTTTAGGGGAAAAATATTTCCTACCTTTCGCCATCTATTCTTATTTTAAACAATGCGAACACATTTGAAATAAAGAAGTGAGAACACTACCCAAACTTATTTGTTGAAGGGGAATTTGAATGCTTTTACTGGAGTTTACTCTACTCATAATAGTTTTTATTGTGCGTGTTTACCTCATTTTATTGGGGGGTAATTGTTTTAAACTTTAAAAAAAAATTTCTTTGGATTACATCGACGTCGCTCATTATTTATTTGGCTTACATCACGTGGCACCTGTTGTCAATTCATGCATTTTGGGGATGAGATAAACTGGTTTCATAATACCACCTCTATGTACCGAGATGAATAAGGTTATGACACATTATCACCCGTTAATACAATGGTTCATAATTTAGGCCTCTAACCCCTTGTTATCCAACATGCACTTTCAACGTCCGAAATAAGTTGAGATTGTCGATCTTGGATCTATATGAATGGTTTGATCATGTCTGTTGAATTTTCATTTCAAATCATGTTTTCTATCTGTTATGTGTACTAAAATATGGCAAAGTGATGTACTATACATGGTATCGAACTTAAACTAATGAGTGAATGATAGGGAAAAATTGAAGTGAACAGAACTCAAACATAACCATTGTGAACCATTTAATATGTAACAAACAACTACATGATCTACATTCTCTATCTACATCAGCAATGAGGCTACATACCAACAGCATTGTCCTAATTGATCCCTTTGATGCATAGGTGAGGCCGGTCTCTCCTTGTCATGGTATGTTCCTTTGTGCATTGTCGTTCCTAAAAGGTGTCGATCCAATGAAAATGTCAACAGGTTGATCCTTTCCACAAAATTCGTAATGGAAGGTGGGGTTGATCCAATGCAAATTTTAGTGGGTTGTTCCTATGCACACTCTCCTTAATAGTATGCGAGGTTGAACAATGCACTCATCAACTAGTTTGGGAGAGGGTTTATTTGGTTAGGGTTTGGCACCATAATGTTTTTATGTTTGAAATGTATATTTTTATTTGTTTTACTTTTTGTTTATTTGTTATTTGTTTGTCATATAATTTAAGCACATATTTGTATTTAATATGTGTTTTATAGTTATATAAGGGTATAGGGATGAAGTGGAGGTAGGTTCCAATGCATGGAGGGGGAGAGGGAGAGAACTATAGGGATGGGAGAGCCAACAAGAGTCGTCTATTTCATTTTTAATGACATTGTTAGCATGTGCCTTGGTTTTCCCTACCATCTGAAATATGTATACGTTATTCATTCCATTCATGAATTTTATCATAAGTTAGGGGGATAAGGAGGATAAGTCAGGTATGGAAAATTCATAGGGATTTCTTCGTCTTCTTCATCTAATTCATCTAACTACAACCATGATTGAGGTTGTGGTCATGTTTGGTCCCTTAAGACTTGTACCAGTTAAGATTATGCAGGCCCCATGGTGAACAAATGGGACTTGAGGGGTAAGAATTGAAAATTCTTTGAGGAATAGGGAAATGGTTAGAACACTAGGTTGAAGGTGTAGGGGTTGTGGTC
>JZKD02S1804952.1:0-17415 GCA_000966675.3 Picea glauca | reverse complement strand
AGGGCAGTATCCCTTGACCAACTTCTTGAAAGAGCAATAAAAAGATAAAAAACAATAAGACAAGACCTGGTTAGAGGATAGGGGGTCTTATCACGAGCCAACCTATTAGGTCCATGAGCATCTAGCGGTATGACACTAAGCAGTATGACACTACCAACATTTGGTCACCACGCCAGGGTAGTGGCTCTTGGTGGCATAGCCAAGAGAAAGGGGTTCTCATCACGAGCCAACCTTCTCATTTTCGTGAAATGCTTGTGTCTAACATTGCCACCACTGGTCACCAAGCGAGGGCAGTATTCTTTGACTAGCATCTTGGAAGAAAAAGAATGAAGATAAAAGGCATGAATGGGCTTGGAAACATTGCATCCATGATAGGCGCAGCTCACCCTCCATAGAGGCACCCACCGGTAAGCCATCCCTGCTATCACTGCACCTTTTGCCCAAGCATCCCCATCCACCTCACCCACTTACATGACTTGGATTCCTTTCGAGAGACATCCCTTTTCCAGTAGACACTAGCCCAATAGGACGTCCTGTCATCTCCTCCAAAATTGCATTGCAGACTTGTATAATGTCTTTGAGCACTAGACTGGGGTAAAAGGGTTTTATGCACATGTTTAATAATATTGATGATGAGATGTGATTGACATTGCTATGATCCCTGTGACTTATGAGCCCCCGGAGGGCGTTGTTGTTGATGTGCAAGTTCATGCCCGACGGATAGGTACCATGTTGGACAGGTACACATGGGGAGATGATCAGTTCGGACCTCCATGGGGTTGAAGAGCCCATCAGATGGATGTTGAGACCCCAACAGGGGGCAGAGATAGGGTAGAGCGTTTGTACCAGGGAAGAGTAGAAGAATCCACCAGAGGCATCTGAGCAGACCTGTACCTAGGGGGGTTGATCCCTCTCCACAGGAACGTTGGCCTTGGAAGGCCCAGGACGTCTCCGAGGATGCCCATGACGTCACCCAACAGTATGGATGTTTTGGGAGGCAGATATGGCAGTTTTGGCACGTGTGTAGCTTGGAGAAGCCCAAGGAGGGCTAACGTTTCGCTCCAGGAGGCTGCATTTGCCCTAAAGGGGCTAACGTCAACCTAGAAAGGGGATGACGTCTCACTATTGCTTGATTAGGGTTTTAATTTAAGAGTTTTAATGTAAAACAATATGATTTTGGTATTTTGGCCTTGTCGACCTTTTAATGACCTAAAAAGTAATTTAGGTCATTGCTACTGTATAAATTGAGGGTTTTTTCCTTCATATTTAGATCATCTTTCACTCACTCATTAGTGAGGTCTGAAATTTTGAGGCGCACTTGTTGAAGGAAGACTTTATTTGGCATTTTTGGCATTTCTCTTGGTGGAAGGTGTTACAACTAGGGTTTTGCTACATGGTTTCTTGGTTTATGTAAGTGAATTTCTTCAAACACTTCTTAATTGAATGGTTTTAGTTCTATTTACTTGCATATGTTATTATAATTTGCTGAATCAAACCCTAGGTGACAAGCACTAGTTAATGTCCTTGTCTCATGTCCCCACTAATATTTCAAGCCTTTTGATTTGCTGAAAAGAGATAGAGCCTTGCCATAGAAACATTCTATCCTCTCTTCTAGCCTAGCCGTTTTACTCTTGTTGAGCTAAGAAGGAGAAAAACGCACCAAGGCCTAGGGTAGTCTACACCCGGTGAGCCGTTTTTCCCTAGGTTTTGTCTAGTGAAGCCTTGCTTTAGCAACACATCACTCATAAACTCTCTTGTTTTAGATCAATCATTTTTCAAGCTAGCCGTTTTTGCCATCGAGCTAAAGAAGGAGGAGAGAGCACCGAGGCTGTTATAGCAAGAGTTAACTCTAGGTTGTAATAGAGCCAAGCCTTAGCACATTTTTAATGAGATAATAAATCATTGCTTGGAGCTTGACCTAGATTGCTGCAAGCCAATCCCTGAGGTAACCTAAAACCTGCTTTAGAGTGTGTTTCTGACCTAATACACTCAGAGAGGGCTCTCTCAATAGCCAAAGGCTTTTTACTCAAAGAATATTCAGTAATCATAGTAAGAAGGCCAGATTTCTTATAAGACAAGATATTTTGATAAGGTTGGTGGTTGGACATATTTGAAAAGGCCTATTGGGCGATGGAGTCAAGTGAAAACCAAAGAAAAGGGGTAATAGCAGTGATCGTGTTACTTGAGGGAAATGAGGCAAAGTAAGTCTATCTTTCAGCAATTGATAATCAAGATATGGTAGCAGAAAAGAAAAGGAAAAGATCATCACAGTGAAAGCATCTAACAAGGATGAATTTTCACTACAACTTTAGAGGAAAAAGACTGGAGGCTAATAACTAGGTGCAGAGCGCTAATCTTGAGCAAATTCTGACTAGTCATCATTGAAACACAACACATATCAACCATGTGTAAGGAGCATGCAAAATGAATTCCAAACAAATTTTAACTCGGTTGATAAAAGAAGAGATGGACAATATGAATGTAACAAGATGGAGAACATACTGAAGGAATCAACTGTGATGAATCTCACATATCAAGTGAACACATGTCTCCAGCATTACGCTATTCCAGATCTTCAAAATAACTGAGTTTTCAATAGAAGCCCTCTTCAAAAGAGGTTCCCCTCCTTTTCCTCTCATCAAAGAGATATACAATATATAAGCCTTCAACGTATAACAGATGAGAAACTACCTCAAAACCTACTGAGAAACGAACTGACAGTTGTTTAACTAAAATCTGGGCCTGTTCCTACATTTCTAGGCCATGTCTGCAGTGCCATCTTGCGGGGCACTTTTGCCTACCTTCCCGAGCTCTAAATTCAGATCTGAAGATACCACTGGAAAGCTTAGGATCTGTAGATGTCAATCGACTATTCAAACGTGTAAAACGACCTCTCCAAGGTTGAGAAAAGTGAGTTTTCCCACAGACAATTTTTTTTGGAAAAACCTGCGATTTCGGTGGCTAATAGGCCGAAAACAGGGGTATCTTAACCACCGAAAGTCCTGGCTTTTGGCAGCTAACAATGCGATTTCAGAGCGCTGTAAGCCACCGAAAGTCCCGAAACCCCGATTTTGGGTTTCGAGTTTCGGGAAACAGAGCAATGGTCAAAATCTTATGTCGGCCAAACCCCCGATTGCTGAAAACCCAAAATGGTGACGTGGCATTTATGTAAAACCTTATTATAGCGATTTTATTGCCGTTTATTGCATTCTTTTAGTACCTCCTCGTGACTTGATTTCTGGGTAAAAACGCATCTACACTTTCGGCAGCTAAGGGCATATGAAAACTGAGATTTAAGCTACCGAAAGTCTGCACTTTTGGTAGCTAAACACTATAAATTTTTTCCTCCTAAGCTACCGAAAGCCAAAATTTCAATATTTGTTCCAATAGAGGCCTAGGGTTTCTACACCAAAGTGAGCCTCTCTCCCCTAGGGTTTCGTTGTGGAGGTCTTGCAAATATTTAAGGAGTTTTGAAGGCTATGTTTGGAGACTAAAGCACTGATTTTGTCCTTAAGTTATTTTGGGGGCAAGGTGCACTTATCGAGGCTTGTCATTAGTGGATTTTTGACTATTGCGGTGTATTCTCCCTCTATTTCTCATGCGCCTTATTGGAGGAAGTTTATATTTGGCTTTGCCAAAATGCAAGGTCATTTTTGGGTGTTTTAGAGGCCTTCTTTTAACAACGTTGAGCAAGAAATTGTGAGATAAGGAGCCTGTCATCATTTGGTCCCTTGCAATAGATCCTAGATCATGGATTTTGGGGTATTTATATCAGAGTTGGAGCAAATTAGAGAGGGTATGTTGTTCTTTAGTTTTATTTTCCAACACTCCTTGGAATTGTTTTTTTAGCATGAGATGGGGAAGCATGCATCCAACATACCAAGGATTCATGATATACTTTGAAGGTTGATGTGGGCAAAGGGATGCTAAATTATTTACGGACATACTTGGAGTTTTGATTGCACGAATCCTCAAGGAGAAAAGGGTGTGATTCGATGTTGCAAGAAACGACCCCCCAGGCCATGTACCGGTACCCGAAATGCGTCAAAATGGGTACGAAACAACTTGGAAATGCCGTTGGCTGTTTCGTACATCATTTCCTGATTAGAAAACGTCGTACGAAATGATCGGTGGCGTTTCCAAGCCGTTTTGACGCGTTTGGCAGTCGTTTTCGTTGAATATTTTAGTTTTGCGAGCTCAACCAAGCGACCAAGAGGGCCGTAGGTACCTTAGGTGGAAAAACATCCCCTCATCAACCACTAATAAACATTTTAAATTTGTCGACATGCTCAATTAACTATCATCACCATTTCACCCAGCCTAGTAATTAATGGTAATGTGTGACATTCCCCTTTCTCTTTCATTTTGATCCTTTCACTTTACTTAATTTTTTAACATTACCATTAATTGTTTCAGGATGTTTGAGAGTGGTTCCAACCTCATTGGACTTCAAATGGAGAAAGTAGAATTTTAGGTCCCATTCAAAATTCAATAGACTTAACAGTTTTCAGGATTTCGGGATTGGCAGGATTGCAACGTTTCCACTGGATTCTATCATGTATGAGGGTATGGAACTAACATTTAATAAGAGCACCAAGCCCTCTATGTACCTTGATGTCCACCGGTTCACATTTTTGGGGTCGATCAGTGAGGTTATGATAACATTGCTCTCTACAATACAAGGATGTACAAGTGTCATATTAGGGTTTATCCAACCCCCATGATGAAACGTCCTTGAGACATGATTCTCTTAGGGTTTAATGCCTCTCCTCTAGGCTGGTGCACTCTCTAACAAGATGTTAGTCCAATACTCCTATTCCATGGTTGTATCCAAGTGTCCTCATACAAGGCATTACTCGTCTAACTGTGTGCCACATGTACTTTCATGTTAATATAGATATGGTTTCCCTTCTAAAATGTCATTTATGTGTATCATTCTTTTTTTCTTGCAAGATAATGTGTATCGTCTTCGAAGTCATAGAGACAGTCCTTGATAAAGAAACATGTAGTTGTTCTGATCATGTGTGCTTCGTTGAGAACAAGAAGATCTAATGCAGATAGACCCTTTTCAACAAATTTACGCTAGAGGACATCGACTAAATCCATAGGGTCCGGCATGTCCAAAGCGTCCCCAACAAATGACCTCATTCCATCTCTTTGTCTAGCGGTATATCATGAAGAAATTTGATGTCCCCAATCAGGTTTCAATCACTCCTTATCATTCCCAGAGTTTAATGCCCAACCCATGAACAAAAAATTCATCTTATAACATTTATTAAATTCTGGAAATGAAATTGCTGAATTTGAAACACAAGAGACAACTTTTTTGACTGGAAATTAAATGCAGAAATAACTCAGCAATAAAGAACAAGGTACACAGGAAATTTTGGTCCAAAAATGACCCAGGAAAACCCCCTAGGGTGGGGGAAACCTGTTCTTCTGAGAGGGCAGATTCTTTTATTAATTTTCAAGTCTGGAAATTACGTTTGCAGCAGAAAATTAAATACACAGCAGAGACAACTTATCTCTCTTTTCCCTAGTCAAACTTTCTTGGAAATCATGCCAATCAATCACCTTGAAATCTGAGCCAAGCTTACTCAGAATTTCCGTACGCTGTACGGATAACACTGTATGGACCTCGATTTATGTGCAGACTGTACAGATCCGTATGGTCGTACAGATTCAATAAATGCTGTATGGCTGCCTCGATTTTCATGCAGTTTTCACCTCGATTTTTGTGCAAAAATCCGTATTGTACGAACTGGTTATGGCTATAATTAATGCTGGTATGTGCCTCAATTTCCGTACCCACCTTTGCATGGAAATCCATGCCACTCTTTTCTGGAAATGATCTTCTTCTTGCTCTTCAATCTGCTCTCTCTTCAGCGAATGCTTGTGTGTGTGTTCTCTCAATGGACTCATGAGAGACATTTAATGGTCTCTTTCCCCTCTTGACCTTCCATATTCCCAAAGTGACTTTTGGGTGTCCACATGATCCAAAGGCTCATAATGAATTAGATCAAYRGYGSAAAATAAAGTGCACRTGAAAATCACTTTTTTTTAATATTTTATTCMCCCAACTTAAATAAAAGACCCACTTAGCTTTTATTTCCTAAGTCACTTTCACTTTATGAAATAAAAGGGGTTTACATTTAAAGTGGTCACATTTCCCTAGGCAAAGAGACCAAGCCTAAGGAACACCACTTGCCTTGGTATAAAAATTAACATATCATAGTTGGGTTTGTTACTCAGTGCTACGGCTTGGGTTGATGTAGGTCAATGTGGGAAAATAACACATCGTACAACAATTCGTCGTCATGCAGGAAGAGGAAAGAGCGCAATATAAGATCAGTCGGAGGTTCAAGTCCTTCAGAGAGATGGTAGGGGAGAAGCCCAAGATAGGCAACATGTGCAATGCAGTGAAACCATTTGTCAATGGAGGAGACCCTAGTATGCTCGCCATGTGTGCCATCCAGCCTGTGAACAAGATCAAGGTGCACATTAAGTTGGGTGAAGGTTCAGATCATAATGTGGAAACGAACATGCTCACGGATGAGGGCTTTGGTGCTTTATACAAGGGGTTATTAGTTGGTTTGTTAAGACAAGCAACATATACAACCTGTCTTGGATCATTTGGGTCTATGATGATGAGTCACATAGCCCGTGCTCTTATATTTATCAAAGCGAGTGTAGCCATGATTGAAGATCCACTGGATGTTGATGGTGGTGAAAAATCTATTGAAGAAAATGGATTTTATGCATTTTAGGAAGCCCATTCTTTGAAGATAGGAAGGGATCAGTTAACAACTCAAAATGGATTGTTGCCCAACTAGTTCAGAAGTTGTGGATCTAGGTAAAGATACCTTATTAGTTGGAGAAACATGCATGTGGATTGCAGTCTACTAGTGAGGTTACACGACATGCATGTGGATTGCTGTCCAGTAATTGAATTCGGGAGATTCATGATTCAGGAGTTTGGGGAGGTGGAATCCTGGTACTCGAGAATTCAACTCATCAGCTACATCGTTATGAGGGTTATGAGGCAGCTTGATGGAGCTCAAACTGGTTCAGGAACTGTGTTCAAAGAAGAAGCTTCGAAAGGATGTTACTGATGTTTAGTGTTTAGTTTATGTTTTTCACATTCAATATATGTATTTGATTTCAGTTTGTTATTTTTCAGCACTGTACGCCTTATGGAGGGGGGGGTATTAAAGAATCGAGATATAAGGCTTACTCATGTAATAAAGCTAGTGACTTTAGGTTAAAAGATTAGGGTTTTCATCTTTTAGGGTTTTGGTCTCTCAAGCTCTATATAAGAGCGAGGACCCTCATTGAAATTTTGTACCATTCAATAATAGTATCGTTCAGTGTTTATTACGATCATGTTTTCAGTATCGTAATCCTACCTAGGGTTTCTTTGGTTCTCGTAATATTTTATTGGGTGATTCTGACTTGCCCACTGACATATGGATTATGGAAACTTTTCCCTTGTAGCATCCCAACAGAACTTTCTTTTGTTGTCCTGTCTCTTCCTTCCTTTTGGTCTCTTAGTGCAACAGCTATATTTCCAAGCACCAACACATGCTTACTAGTTTTACCACAATTGGTCCACAACCCCACCTCTCTAACACAATTCGCGAAAAGACAGGTTCAGTTTTCTAATCTCTTCTCTTCTCCACCTGTCAAGTGTCTTCCTGCTATGACATAGTACACACGTTTCACTGCACCCAACCCACCTAGTTGTCTTCTCTGCTACCTGAAAATCACTACCTTCTACTGCCCTTCCTCCACTCTGCTTGTTGATGCCTGCATGTAGTTGCCAACTACACATGGCCCTTACTATGGAATTAGGAAGCATCAACAAGTCTTTATTTTAATAAAATTCTTCAATGTAAAAAAAATTACCTCCAGTTCTTGTGTGTTCTCACTAGTCACTACTTGCTGTTACAACCCACCACTGATTGTTGTTCCACCGCACCACTCAAACAGGTACTACCAATCCACCAACCAACCACTAGTATATTGGAAAATATCTGCGTGTCAATCACACAAAAAATCTAGTCCACACGGCACAAAAAAAACTGCTCTGCCTGGAACAAATTCTGTGCACTAAAATATGCTGTTGCGAAATAACATGAAATGTACACATGCTTTCAATTGTCTTACATTATTCTTCAATGTGTGAAAATGACCCGGGCCTTATTCTGTGTTATGTGCTCAAACAATCCTTCTGCTTCTTTTTCATCCTTCACTGTGTTGCTTGGAAGCTTACATTCTGTGACTCTGATACAATGTTAGATAATGCACATACATGACAGCAGAATTCTTTTAGAGTGAAGAGAGAAAATAGATATATTACTTGGTTGTATTCAATACGGTGAATGTTAATAAAAAAAGGTGTCTCATGAGAGAGACAAGTCCCATACATCAAGCCCTGTACAACCACCTTATTACATTAATAAATAAATTATCCTAATTATGGCTCAATGCAATTTAAGACATTTGACTTTATTAACTTTCAGTCAGTTAACTTTATTAAACAACTCACACTAAAGTACTAAACTGAATACAATTATCATATGACCATTATAATTTATAATAAGCTAACTCTTACAGTCCAGTGGATGAGAGCAGACCTGTATGCGATCTAGAGTTTATGTAACCTTGAGCTATGTTTCTCCTTTGTAAAAGACTTGAGTTATAAAAGTCTTGAGCATGTTTTAAGGCAGGGGGATAAGAAGTTGAGAATTAATTTTTTGTTATGGAGGGGTGCTAGAATATAACATGAAAATATAAATATACCAAGTTTTATTTGCTATTCACTTAATATGTTTAGTGACATGTGATCAAGTTTATATTATAATGTTACATTAGGGGTTAGGAGGATTAACCAACCGAGGGGTGCTATATATTGATTTACTGAGAGATGGTTAGATGAGAGAGCAGTACTTGTGTAGTGTGGGTAGCTCACCTCAGGTTCCTGTGATGCACTTGCTGCAGCATCCCATTGATATATGCCAGTTATTATTCTCTCCCATTTATGCATGTTTCTTAATATGCATAAGCACCCATACATGAAATTTAACATTTCGAGTGCTCTTAAAGGTGGGCAACTTTTGCCTTGCAATAAAGGGTGCCATGCTGCTTACTCTTTGGGAGTTTACCTAGATGCATTGGATATCCTCTCCTTGACTCTCTCTTTCTTTTATGTCGCTATTCTCTCCTTGGTCTCCAACTTCCTTCTCCCTACTACTTCTTGGATGAGGGCTCCAACTGGATTTCTACCTTCCACAAGCTCACCCAAATAGAATTGCCCCTTGCTTGGCCTCAGCTTGTTTGCTAGAGTTATTAGGAGGGGAAACCAACTACCCACCACTTGCCTCTTGTATGCGTGGGTTGAGCCTTTGAGGTGCGATTAAGAAAGAAGCAAGTCTGTTTCAACTTTCCATATTGACCAACTGCCTGCTCATTGGTTAGATTTGCCAATAAATTCTCTACCACAACTTCATCTTCAACCGTAAAGGCTCGTGGCTGCTTTTAATGTGTTGCATTCTGTGAAATTTTTTGTTCTTGTTGAGACTTTGTGTGTTGATGTTTGTAGCATTGGACAAGACTTCCACGTTGGCTTGTGTCTAGCACGTGGACGTCGTCCTAAATGCCTCTCAGAAACTTAGGAGATTCACTTTATGTAACTGAATGTACTTTTGTAATAAAGTGAGTTTGATTTAATTAAATACTAAAGTAATTGGCATTAGTAATTAAATTAAGTCCTAGCCGTTAGATCTAATGTGAGATTAGATCTTAGCTGTTGATCACTTTAGGAGATCTAGGGTTTTGGACTTAGGGTAAAACTCAGGGTTATAAAAGACAACCTAGGTGAGAGGAGGAGATACAATGATGGTACACAAAGAGTGAGTGAGCACTTAGGTGTGTAGGGGCAGGGGACGAGGATAGGTAGTAAGGAGGTAGCAACTAGGAGGGGCTAGGCTATTGCTGCAGTGTATTTCCTTAGAAGGGCCATTATCCCAAAACGGGGGCCCTGATTTTATCTAATAAAATAATCACAAATATGGTTTTCTCGTGAGGGTTTTTCCTGGGGTTGTTTACCCAAAATATCTTGTGCAAATGTGTTTGGTTTTTGGTTTAATGCTTCCACTAATTTATCGTTGAGTAACCTAGTTGTGATATTATTCAGTAAAATCTGTTTTTGCTTGGAATTAATATCTTGGTGCTAGGTTCAGAAAATCAACATGGTATCAGAGTCGAGACTCTGAGGAAGCCGGGTTGCACTGAGATTGTGATTTTTTACAACGAGGAAATTTAATTTTTTCTTCTGTAGCTCTATAGAAAGGGTAACAGTAAATAAAAAATAGGGGGAACATACGACCGACGTACGTATGACGTACTATCGTACAAACAACAAATCACTACGATAAGAGGGCTGCTCGTGGGTTTTGTTGTGAGCAAAGGAAACCCTCGGCAGATCAGGTTGTGAGGCAGTCGTGGTCGGGGGTTCATCCAGGCTACGTGACAAAGCTGCTGGCGAGGCACGTGAAGCGTGGAGTACGCAGCAGGGCGACGAATAGGCAAGGGGCTCGAGCTACAACACGAGAGTTGCTCAACAGAAGGTTCGCGCGTGTGGTTTGCAGCGTATCGAGCCGGTCGGACAAGAGACGACTTTGTGTGGAAGGCTGCGACATCATCGATGGGAGTGAAGGAAACAACCGTCGAGGGGAGTGATGGCTGCGACATCACTTTAGGAGATCTAGGGTTTTGGACTTAGGGTAAAATTCAAGGTTATAAAAGACAACCTGGTGAGAGGAGGAGACATAGTGATGGTACACAAAGAGTTAGTGAGCACTCAGGTGTGCAGGGTCAGGGGACGAGAAAAGACAGCAAGGAGATAACAGCCAGGAGGACTAGGCTATTGCTGCAGTGTGTTTCCTCAGAAGGGCCATTATCCCAGGATGGGAGCCTTGATTTTATTTAATAAAATCATCACAGATTTGGTTTTCCCGCGAGGGTTTTTCGATGGGTTGTTTACCCAAAATATCTTGTGCAAATGTGTTTGGTTTCTGGTTTAATGCTTCTGCTATTTTATCGTTGAGTTACTGCTTGGAATTAATATCCTGGTGCTAGGTTCCGAAAATCAACCAACTTTCCATACTGACCAACTGTTCATTGCTTAGATTTGCCAATAAATTCTCAACCACAACCTCATCTTCAGACTTCAACCGTAAAGGCTTGTGACTGCTTTTAATGTGTTGCATTCTGTGAAATTTTTTGTACTTGTTGAGGCTTTGTGAACCCTTTTCTTGCTAAGATTTCCATGGCATATCAATCTCAATATCTTGTCCAAAAATGAAATCATCAAATCAAGATGAAAAATCAATCATCATCATCATCATCATACACCTGAATGATTCCCGTATTCTGCAACCACGTTGGATATCTCCTGATTGCCTCTAAGTCACGCACCACAATCTGGGCTGAGGTAATCATACAACATGTCTTTCCATTTGATTACTTCCTAGGGTCCCCAAGCCATCAACTGATCAATTAACACATGTTTATGTCTTTATGTACTCTATCTTGGCCCAATTGCTGTCACCAACCAGATTGATATCCTCCTTTGTCAATTCCAAACTCAACAATGTCTCCAGAATGTGGAACGTTGGGATTTTACCTGAGGTTGCAAGCTTTGAGTAATTGCAATGAAATAGAATAAAAAAAAAGAGTGTGTGCACATGAATTAAACATACCAGTGAGAAAGAACAAACAATTACAACAACATTTTTGACAACACGGTGAGTATCATAAAGCCGTCTTTCAATTCTTATTCATATATACATATACAGACATGTTTGATAGAGATGGAGGGCATGGCATACAATGTAGATAGTAGAATGTTGTTGCCAGCAGCCAGCACTTGTGATGATAACTTAATTTCAAATTTGGGGCCGTTTTATACATGTAGGACCTATCTACATGATAGTTGGGGACACAACTATTCACCCAACTCATGAGGACTTCCTTAAAGGCTTCTTTTATAATGATGACCACACCATGACAATTCAGTGGTTTTGACGTCAGTTCCTATGCCATGTTTGCTTGATGTATAATTCTAGCATTTCCATGAGAATTAATTGAATCTGTTCAATATTGTAAAAATATACAAAACCAAAAATAGTGGCATCATACGATGATAAAGTATTCTTCAGGATATTAAAACGAAATGCAGAAGCTTCTGTGCTCGTAATGTAGATTTTCATTTTATTTAAATATAAGGGACTGTAAAACAGAAAAGATAATTCACTCTTTTCTAAAGTATGCAAAGAAGAAAGTATTTAAATCTAAGAGACCATAAAACAGAAACGACAAATTACTCTATTCTGCAGTCTACAAAGAAGTTTGTTTTGGATAAACTGCCTGAGTTAAAAAGTAGATTCCCATTCTGTTCACATCTATTAATATGTTGCAAAGTTTTGCATGTGAAATTCAATTAGGAAGAGTTGCGAAACCAGCTTCTAGATGAGATGCTGCATTAATTACACTGACATCTTTTTTGCTGTTTATTCTAAGTGTTCTGCTATATGATGAAATGGGCTACCTTTATATTTAATTAAAAGTCTGGTTCTCATTGACAGGCGTTACATATCAAGTTTCCGTCATCCTCGCACTGGTACTTTTGGGCAGTACTTGGATATGATGGGTAACGTTCTACTGCTTTTTAAAATATTGATATGCATTTACTGCACTGTTAAACATTTGTTTATCATTTGGATTTCTATTTGTTGCAGCCTTGATTTTTTATCTGCTCTTAGGTCAACTAAACTATCTTAATTGAAATTTATATAATGATATTTGATTATTTTCCATGCTGGTAAAAGCTGTTCGATGTTGTAATTTGGACCAAGATCAGACCTTAGGGCTGGGACAAGTGCCATAATATGTCCCAGTTTCTCTAATATTAGATGCATTTATGTTAGATGTATGTACATGCACCCATGAATCAAATGTTGCTAAAATTGATTGCAATGGTTGATTCTTCTCTTAGATAGACAGACCTGAGCAGACGGTTACTCAAAATCCTTCTGACAATTGATGTTTTTTGGTACTAGTAAAGAGAATAAATGTTCTGAAATGTGGTTTGCAGAGTGGGTCTGGCGGTGTGTCTTTAGACAGCAGCTTGAGAAAGTCTTGGCTGTTGTTCTAGGGTCTATGTCGGCTGCTATTTTATTGGCAGAGGCCACTCTATTGCCAAGTGGGGTTGATCTTTCCCTTTTCTCTATCCTCATTAAAGCCGTTGGTGAACAAGAGATGCTGGTGCAGGTATGTTTGATGATGAAATTTCAGCGCTTTTTATACATTTTCGTTTTGATTAGAAAAAAAGATATTTATATTACATTAGTCTGGAGCCTTCACATCTGCTTGTAATTGTCGTGTTTACTGGGTGTTTTGGAGATATGATTTGCATAGGTTAGATGGCGTTGTCCACATCCTAACCATACTAGCCATTTTCAATCTTTCCAGTATCATTCATTCCATCCATGTAAAAAATTATATCCTAGTCATGTATGATTTTTCAAAGGTCAAAAGGAAAGGTCAGAATAATTAAATCCTGAATCAATAAAGCCAATGAGTCTAAGAGGTGAAGAGCTAAAGTCAAGAGCCAAATATAAAGCTTGAGCAATGCCCCCTCACTATGAGGTCAATGCCCCTAGTTCCTGGTTTGTCTATGGAAATTTAAATAAAAGGAACTTGTTCGATAAACTGAACATTTAAAGAAAAAGGGTTAAAGGGGTAGTAAGAAACAGTGCCGAGGATGGGTAACTAAATGCTAAGCTCCCTCTCGAAGGTTATTGTGTACAAAAGTCCTAGCTTGTGAAAGCTAAATGAATGAATAAATGAATAAATAGACTTGTGCATGTCTAAGACTTTGAGAGTCGTCACATGAACTCATTCCCCCTTCCCTTTCATCATTATTATTCATCTTTACCTATTTTTCACCTAGGTACTTAGGAAATATGGGTTGTACTAGGACTTGATGTATTATAAGGGTTAATATTGTTCCCCTTGGTAAGACTTAGGCAAGTATTAAAACTAACCCCCATTTGTTATGTTGTGCTAAGAGAAGTCACTAGGTATTGAGCATTGGGATACATGGACATTACCTTGGGATCTGTGATGCTGCATTGGGATTCATGTACTCATATATGACCATATCTACAGATATTGGGAACCATGACACTTGCCTTGGGATTTGTGTATTGTATTGGGATATGTGTCAATGCCTTGGGATCCATGGTAGTGCATTGAGCCATAATTGGGACTCCATGTCATCGCACATGCCACATAGACCGCTCACATGCATTCTCCTTGTTCAGTTGGATGTTGCATGCATGCTCATGCATTATTTACTCTCCTTGGACCACGCATGGGAGTATTTAATGCATTGGGATTATGGAGGCGGTGACAAGTGGTGACTTGGACACTATGGTGGTCGTCACTTGAGAAGTGACCACCTAGAGGAGGCCACACATTCCATCTATCTTAATTTTTGACTTGGACAACTTACACATGTGAACGGTGACGTCATCACTTTTGGGTTTATTATCATACATTTGGACCATTCCTTAGTTTGAGGATGTTGGTTAGAGGATGTTGGAGCTATTTGGGCCATGTTTGACTTGTCTATGGACCTTCTCCTTGGATGATGGCACTTTATTTGAGTGGTGCATTCTCTCACTCCCCTTTTAGTACATGTGTGGCATATTCTATTGTATTTAGACTTCTTCTGGAAGGATGTTTCACTTTTAGAGCATATTATGGGATGCATTATGTCATTTGTTGTATTTGCCCATGGTTTTGACCGGGCTAATTGTTTTGGATCTCACGGTTTTGAGCTAGCACATGTTATTGTATTGTACTTGAGGAGGATTTTCACCTATAAAAGGAAGATGACTCCTCCATTTCAAATCGTTGGAGATTAATGAGAAACTTGGCTTAAAGAGTTCTTTGAGTATCTATTTCTTTTATTGTGTGAATGTCTATATATTTTTGCAAGGATTAGGTAAGCACCTTTTAGAGTTTGTTGGAAGAAAAAGGCTACTACAAGGCCAAAGAAGGGTGAAATGCTCCTCTTGGAAGGGTTCTCAAGTTAAGTTTTCTAACCTTCCCCCTTTTATCATTGAAGTTATTGTTCATGCATTAAGGTAGGACGTCTTAGGGATCTACCCTTTTGCTTGTCAATCTTTAAGTTCACCTTGTTAGTAGCAAGAAAAGATTCTTCGTGGACCAATCCTCCCATTCAACATTGAAGGGAACCTTCTAACCCTAGGTAACGCTTGAGGGGAAATCCTGCGGGTGCCATCAAACCCTAAAAAACACTTTGATTGACATAATGATCCCATAGCCCTTGAAAGGCACTGTTCATTATGTTCAACCACCAAAAAACCAACTCAATCTCTTCCTTATTTTTTGTTTTTGTTTTAGCGATCTAGGGTTTCACCACGCATAATCCCTTTGTATAGATCGTTTTGAGCCTAATTGCTATATCCTTCTCGTAGTTCATGCTATCTTATTCCTCATTGAATGTCTTGTGTTAGCATTTGCTATAAGGGTTTGAATCTATATGTTTCTCGTTTTTACCATATCAATCCCTAGGGTTGTTTTATATCTTGACATCAGATGTGACCTATCATATTGTGCAGCCCTAATACCCTACCTGAGGGTCTTCTTGAGCCATCAAAGTGCAACTTGTTTGTTGTCTTGGTTCTGCAGTTTTTGAGCTTATTTTGTGGAGGATTAATGGTCCTTGCCACCTCCTTTGACCAACGTTGCAAGGATTTTTTGTTCCCAACTCATCTAGCCATCAAATCGATGAGGAAAGAAGTGCAACAACCCTATTAAACTGTTGGACGTTACCTTAACCTTGTTTGCTGTTCCATTGTCTCTTCACCATCAAATTTTGTAGGGTATACAATGAGCAAGTGTGGGCTTACACATTGTCCTTTAGGACAACGTTGGCACTTATTTTTGCTCCTTGGATTTGACCCCTTCATCCTTGTCCTAAATCATCTCTAACGATTAGCCTATGGTGTATATCGTTCACTATCTTTTGCTGGTTGGGAGGCTGATTTGCTACAATGAAGGTTTAAAACAGTGATCCACATTGTGTGCAGAGCATAGATGAAGTTTAAATGTTGATACATACTTGCCACCTTTGTCATTCACTGAAGCAGTGGCATCTCACTTGGTTCATCGCATATATGTGATAGTTACATTGTTGAATGGATGCAATTTGATTGGCTAAAATTCGTTGTAAAACTGCTCTATTGTACTAGTTAAATGCTTAGAGCGTATCATGAATACTAGTTAATTGCTTCACTAATTGCACCTTTCTGTTGCACTAATTGATGATGATTAGTCTCATGAATATATTCTTGTGAATGAATATATGCTCTTGTGCCTAGCAAGTTTTACATTGAATAATTTGCATTGCATGGTAATTTGTTAATTGATAATGAGTAATGATGAATTGAAGTGATGCGTAGAATGTTCTTGCAAGCAATCTTTAATTTCCAAGCATTTACTTGACATTGTCTTCTCTTGCTTATCTTGAGCCATTCCTTTAGAGAAGTCAACCCGAGTCAAACCAAGTCCTTGTTCTCACTCGTTCGATTGCAACGATAGGACCTAGTTTGACCCCATAGGAAAACCCTCCTTAGGTTAGAAACCCTAGCCTAGAAGTGTAGAGGTAAGGCTGCTAAGGTGACAGTGGGCGGCTTGCCTATCCATTGCCCCAAGCTCTCTCTCGCAGGGCGAGACTTTCCCTTAGCGAGAGTTTGAGTGGTAACATGCACAATACTAGATTTAAAACTCTACGTCTAGTTTTAGCAAATTAGGGAACCCATCTAAATGGGTACTATTTACTCTTGACACTCCCCAATAGCCATTTTTTTGTTTACTCCAGACATTTGTTTGAACCTTTGTAACTTATTCTTTCTTGATGCTTTTGTGAATATATCGACTTACTGATCTTTGGTTCTGCAATATAACACTTCAATTGTTTGTTGCACTAAAAGAAGTGATGCGCTCTCTATGGCCTAGTATGGATGAGATGTGTAACATAACGTCCATAATGCTAATAAACAAAAATGATATAAAAATGATATAACCAACATAGATCCATCTTAACCCCCGATCTTTAAGCACCTAGAGGTTTGTGGTTCCATATCTTTTTGATCCCTCTTGGTGCTTAATACTTTTGGGGCTAAGATTGATCTATGCTGGGTTGGTACCTACTCTTTGATAACGTGGTTATTCATCTTGGTATTCTTGATTTTGGCATGAATGTTAATATCACGAGAGAGAGAGAGAGAGAGAGAGAGAGAGAGAGAGAGAGAGAGAGAG
>JZKD02S1804941.1:21067-36832 GCA_000966675.3 Picea glauca | reverse complement strand
ACAAGGGGAGTAAACCTTATAGATATAAAATGAGATGTAGGAAAGTTGAATTGCAGATGGATCATGGGGGCATTATACATGTATTAAAGGGGTATTGAATCTAGACTTAGGACAACATTGTTCTTTAGGTAGAAAATAATTTATGTCCCTAGCTAAAAAAAGTGTGAAGAAGGAAATCCTAGAAGTAAATCAAAAGACCATAAAGGGAGCCCTTAAGAAAGGAATTCCTTACTAAAGGATAACTAATTATTTCCATACACTTAAATGTGAGGGGGCTATGGGCCTCTCACAAAAAACTAGTCCTTGAGAGATTGATTTCTAAATTCAAACCAGAGTTAATCTTGATCCAAGAGATTATGTGTGAAGGGGAAACATTGAAGGAATTTTGTCAAACTTCCTAAAGAATGGGAACTTTCTTTCCCTATATTCAAATGGGATATCTGGTGTAATGTACTTACCAATAGAAACAATGGATATTGAGCATTCAAGATATATAATTTGCAGAAAAGTAAAAAAGAGAGAATTATATATAACCTGTAGACTATAACCGTTATATTAATAATCCAGAAAAAAAATAAAGAGAGAGAGAGAGAGAGAGAGAGAGAGAGAGAGAGAGAGAGAGTAGCCACATTTTATTAGAGCTCCAATACAATAACAATACTTGACACCCATTACACAACCTACTATATCTATAAGTATTTTATCTCCTAACTACTTGTGGTTCTATCATTAATGAGTACCAACCACTTAGTGGGCCTTATTTAATAAATATGACCCTTTTACATTGAATAACTAGCCACTAACTACCTAGGGCCTTATTCAAAGATGGCTACGATACATCAATTAACTAAGTTCCAAAGTAGGTATGTTGGGGTAGGACCCTAACATCCTTCCCCCTTCAAAATCAACATTATACTCAACAATGGAGGTGTGGAAATTATTGTAAAATCATTTTTGGTTCCCAAGTCGTGTTATCCAATTGGGTATCCTTCTAATGTATTGGAACTTCTTGAATTATGCACTTGCACAATTGGTGTTCTCTTGTGGCTAGTGCCACCTCCATCTATAACCAAATGGAACCCCCATCATTGAGTTCTAGAAGGTTGGTCAAAACTTGACAATTTGGCCCCATGACCTTCTTCAAATAGGACACATGAAAGACTAGGTGAATCTTGGAGTGGATTAGAAGAGATAATCGATAAGCAACTTGTCCAATGCATTGGAGTATATGATAGGCCCATAGAATTTTGGTGTGAGATTATAACACCTTTTCTTTGAGAGAAGTTTGCTTATAGGGCTAGAGATGAATCAACACCTGATCCCCTTCTTCAAAATAATGCTCAGAGTGATGCTAATCGACATGTTGGTTCGTCTGATTTTGAGCTAAAACCATATTGTCCTTGAGTATGTGGAATGGATTCTCTGTAATTAAGTGTGTGATCCACTTCCTGAACTTTGGATGTGTCGAGTAACTATGAAGTGATTGAAGGAGGATTTTGGCCATAGATAGCTTCATAGGATGACATCTTTGTGGCTCTATGAAAACTGGTGGTGTACCATCATTTGGAAAGGTGTGGCCATTGAACCCATTGGTGTTGTCAATTTGTTGTAAAACACCATAAGTATGTTTCCAAGCATCTGTTGACCATCTCAATTTGACCATATTTTTTTGGATGATAAGCTCAGTTCATATTTAATTGTGTGCCTTGGAGTTTAAATAAATCCTATCAAAATTTGTTCGTGAATGTGAGATCACAATCTGACACAATGGAAATGGGCATTCCATGTTGCTTAAAAATATGATCCATCGATACTTGGGCATGTCATGTAGCTTAAAAATATGATCCATGAAGACTTGGGAAACTATGGAGGGCATAAATGCGCACCATAAGGCACAAAAGTGATCATATTTGGAGAAGAAATTGACTACCACCGTGATGACCAATGTGTTGTCAACTTTTAGGAAACCACTATAAAATCCATGGAAATGTAAGTCCAAATAGTGATTGGGATCAATATTGCAATGCCCCAATAGTCTTCATTGTTTCACCCTTGTTCTATTAGCAAGATTCACATTAAGTGACAAAATTATGGATGCCCTTTTTCATTCCTTTATAAAATAAATGGTGCTTAACTCATTTCGCTACTATAATACAAGGTTTTAGCATTGCTAATTTGCATCATTGCATCCCTCAAACACCTTGTTTTCTATTTTTCTGGGCATGTGTCATGTTTTTGCATCAAGTTTGTGTCATGGCTATGATGTAGGATTTGACATGAATATGACATATGCTCCATCTTTACATCAAAATAATGAATGCAATCTCAAGTCAAAATTCAAAAAAATGAAAATAAATACCACAAAATGAAGATTTGTGTCGCCATGCATGTGCACTTCTAATATAAGGAGAAAAAGAGGGTCCCCTTTATTTTTCACATGAGGATGTGGGCAAAATATTCCTGGAGGTGAAAATGATTTGTGGGGGCACTTAATCGGAGAAGGCAAGGGATATTTGTGGGGCATCATTGAATCATAAGTAAGTTTTTTGTCATTCTCGCCCTTATTTTTTACGAAGTTGCACATTTAAAGTAAAATGAGATTTGGGTTTTGGAGATGGGATTTTGAGTTTTAGATATCAAAGATGGGATTTGGATTTTGGAGATGGGATTTGATTTTTAGATATCAGAGATAGGATTTCGATTTTGGAGATGGGAAATAGAATTTGGGTTTTGGATATATGTTTAGGGAATATACCTTCCTCCCTTCCTCTTCATCTTCCTCTCATGCTCTCCTTCTCTCCCTCTTCTATTTATTCTCAATCTCTTTCTCTCCCTCTTCATCTCCCTCTTCCACTCTTCCCACTCCCTCTCCCTCTTCCTCTTCCCCTCTTCCCCTCTATTTTTCTTTCTCGCTTCTCTTATATTTTTTAAACCATTTCAAGTTAAGAAATCCATACATATTCTTAAGAAAAATAGAAAGTAAAAAATAGCGCACACACACAGTACATAGATATTTTCACTATAAAACCTTAATTATGAAAACCCACAAAACTTAGAGCCGCACCTCTCTCTTCTTGATTGTATTAACTTCACTTTTTTATTCACAGAAGAGCCATCACATGAGGTTTAAATTGTCAAGTGGGCCTAGCTCAAGAAGTTATGATGAAAATTGTTATCCTCCCCACCCAGGTTCAAATCCCACATTGTGAAATGATGCTCTTCATGAATTTCTTGTTGGATATCATGGTCATCATGAGATTTTTAACAAAGCCTAGAGCTTCTGCAAAGTTTGGTTTACACTGGTTACCATCCTTGAAATGAGGGGAAGTTCCTAGCAGGCTTTCCTGAGATATATATTTCGAGAAATAAAAAAACAAGAGGATAAAACTAAATTATATCCTAATGCCAAAAAACCATAAGAGGAAAAAACCATGAAATCCACAAACCCTAACCCTGGGATCTAAGGTAGTGAAAGGACTATGGTCCCTATGGAGTTGGTACATTAACTTCCCAAGGCCATAACTCTTTCATATGAACTTTGTTTGGTGAGTTATTTAGCTCATTGGAAATATCTCAATAAGCCTAATAGGAAGGGAGGGTTCAAACCAAGGGAAGGATTTGGATTCTACCTGTTGGGCGTAGGCCAGCTTGGAAGGAAAGGCACGAAGTGGGAGGAAAATGCACATGCATAAGGATCAACATGTGTAAAACGGATGTAGATGCAGGAGAGGAAGGCATGTGAGGCACACATGTAAGAAGACCTAGCCAGGATAGGGTTAGGGTTTTGGTAAGATAATGTAATGGCTGGTAAGTCGGAGATATGTATAAATAAGTACCTAGGAGGTCTAGGTAAGAGAAAATTGTTGTTGTTGTTTTTGGGTTTTTGGTTAGGTTGGTTCGGGGTTGGTTAAAGGCTGGCATGTTCAACCATTGTTAGTAGTTGTTATTGCTTACTGCAACTGTAAGTTTGATCTAATGTTGTAAGTTGTTGAGCTAGGGAGAGGGATGAAGGTAGATCTTGAGCATTAGATCGCAGGCTTAGGAGCCTGGTGCGATCTAGTCCGCCTCATTGTAAGATCTTGACCTATTGTGAGGAAGGGTTGTAATGCGCATGGCACTATAGGTAGAATCAAGGATAATAAAAGAGCAGAATATCCAAATATTTGTGGATGTAGACCAGGAGAGGTGAACCACGGTAGACCTGCGTTGTGTGACTGAATGTTATGTATTTTCTTTGATGTTGATGATTTGATGATTAGGTAAATGAATGAAGGAATTAGTTAGCTTTGATATTTTACATGCATGAGTAAGAATGACACTGTAATGAATATATATGTATGAACTAGCGAATGATAAAAGGTCACCGAGGCTAATCGCAGATCCCCACTCATTCCCAAGCTACAAGCCTCTAAGCGTTGCAGCCACCCATAAGACTATCTCGGGTGAGACTGTGCAGTGCACCTTGTGTACTGTGTTGCCTTCTGGTTTACTAGGGGGGGCGATAGTTTTAGAGGGATTTTGTTGGAAGCTTGTTTAAGTATGAGCCTGGGTCAACTTATGATATTAAAGTAAGATCAGAGTAGATAAAATAATAACCAACAAATGGCTTTGTTGTCGGTTGGAACAGAAAGGAATTCAGTGAAGGAGATCTATTGAAGATTCATGAAGATCTAATGACACAATGTTAAAAGAATGAGAATATAAAAGGGGATGTTGAGACCATGGAACCCAACGAAGGCAGAGATAGAGAGTTGGTTGAAAACAAAGGAGCTGGTATTTGTGCAAAAAGATAATAGAAACTGGAAGCTAACACCACGCAAATATCTGGACAAATATGTATTCAACGACTTGCATGAAGTATTTTTCTGTGATTTCTTGCATGTGTTGCAGAAGTGGATATTGAGGTTGAAAGACAACCACCCTACAAATCAGATCAGACAACTAGAATGGAATCCTATTGAGATCGTGTAGTTACAACAAGCTGACAATAAGTTTACGCGTGCAGTAGATTTCTGGTTAGACAGCATTGTTGCAGGATTTATTACAGAATTTGCAGTAGATACTGCGAAGTCTTACAACGCAACAGAGCAACAGTTCTTGAAGGGAACTCGAGGTAGGTATATCATATCATTGTACACGTCCATCAAAATGGTATTGTATAACAAAGGTGTAATGACAATGGCCTCGGACAACTAAACTTCCCTGTGTGCATGGGGGAAGGGGGGAAGCACTGACAAGAGACGGAGAAATGGAGGAAGAGATGGATAAAGGAAAGAAGAAGGAGGCCTTAGATTCGATCATGATGGAGGAAGACCAGATCAAGAAGATCATGCCAACATCTGGAAGAACCTACAATGGAGTACCCTACCAATATAAGATAAACAATAAGAAGAGAGCCATAGCCGCAAGGGAAGGTTAGGCAAGTGATGAAGAAGAGATAGAGGATCTTCGATCTATGGAGAATATTGAGGAAATATTGCACGCAACATACGAAAGGAAGGCAAGAGGTCCAAGAGCATAAACTAGAGGCAGAAATGATATCCATATCAGTGTCAGTGTGGAACCCATAAACCCATGTGGGACTAATACACCAGAAAGAACACCAATATCATTTAGACAACTGAATTTCAGTGGAATAAACGCATTTGGAAGTACATCTACATAGGGAGAAATGATTGAGGGAGCCAGTTCAAGCAGCATTAGTCAAGGATCTACACCACACAGAGGTAGTATTTCATCATCCAGGATGGCAGGACATGATCCCACCATCAGGTTACCAAAATTCAAGGGAGAGGCATCAAAGGACCCTGAGAAGCACTTGTTCATCTGTGAAAATATTTGGGAAGAAAAACATATCACAAATGAGGACACTAAACTTGTGTAGTTAGCCATCACGCTAAGAGACCACGCACTAGATTGGTACATGAGTTTAGATGCAAATAGTCCACCAGGAATAACTAGAATGATTGTGGACATCAAGAATATTTTGATAAATGAATTCCAGAAGCCTAGCTCAGAGGATCAATACATGAATGAGATGATAGAGATCAGGAAGAAACCAAGAGAATCTGTCTGGGAGATAGACCAGAGATTAAAACAATTGAAGGGAAAGCTGAAGTATGTCATGACACATATGCAGCATAGGCATTTGTTTGTCAATTCATTGCTACCACATTTGAAATACCCCTTAAAACAAAAAAAGTTTTAGACCTAGGCTGAGGCCCTGCAGGCAGCCTTGTAATTAAAAGAGAACCAATATCAAAAAATAGATCCAACAATAGAGGAGCTCAAGGAAGACCTGGAGAATCTAACATTTCAATTAAACCAGGACAGGGGTAAGGGCAGAAGAGAAGTTGTTTGGTGTACCACATGTAGGACAGAAGGACACCACAAGAACAAATGCCCAACATTTGCACAGTACATGGAAACGGGACTGCCAAACCCTTTGCCATCAGGAGGACTATGGTGTGAGATTTGTAAGACACAAGGGAATCATCCATATCACTTTCCAATGATGCAGAAATACCAGACAGTGCCTAAGAGTTCATATTGCAACTTTTGCAAGTCAGTAGGCCATGATGAAAAAGATTGCAGGACAATGGACCTGATGAGGGAAAGAACATCAAACACCTATAGGGTGCAGGAAGAAATGATGACAGGGCAAGATGCACCATAATTAAACCAAGCACCAGCCCCATATAACACCACGCCACAGCAATATAACACTGCGCAGTTGTATTACAATACCGCATAGCCACAGTATAATCTCACGCAGTATAACTAGTTTCCACAATACAATGCACCACGAGGAGATCAAAATAGCTACAGAGGTGGAGGAAGAGGTAGAGGAGGCTTTGGAAGAGGTAGAGGACCAATGGTATTCCATAACTGTCAACAACCAGGACATTATGCAAGAGAATGTCCACTTCCACCTGCGACATGTATGTATTTTCGTGCATCCGATCATGACACAGAATATTGTCTGACACTATTGGGAAAGATCCAGGAAAAGAGAAATTAGAACAATCAGAATGTTCAATGGATTTCTGCAGAAGCAATGGATGATGGAAGAAATATCAACATAGTTACGCATGGAGGAGCTAAGACAAGAGATGATGCAGTAAGACAAGATCCAACACAACACCAATGGGTAAAGAAGAACGTTGAACCACAGAAGCAGTTTGATGCGCAGAACGAAAAGGAGATATTCAAGCAAGATGGAAAATAATTATTGAAGTCGGACATTGCATCCACATCAAATATAAGGTATACTCAGGACATACCAACATATGAGATGCCTTCATCATTGGGTCACACTAATGAAGCACATCATATAGGACAAGTAAGTACCATAAAGGATTTTCTGCAATCCTGTGTTAAACTACTAAATGATCCATCATATGTTAGAGTGTTAGACAATATGGTAGAAATATGTAGCACATAAATAGAGGGAAAACTAGAACAGAAAATAGTTAATCGTTTGCATACGAGGAGGAGAACAAGAGGAGAATTCAGATTAAACGCCAACTTTGGAGATTTCAACATGGGGGATATCATACTCGATTTAGACTCTGAAGTGAATGTACTACCCAAGAAGACATGGAAATGTATGGGAGAGCCCACATTAGGATATTCACCCATTCAGTTGAAACTATCAAATCAAGACAGGGTTCTGCCAATTGGAAGGTTAAAGGGTGTGACAGTAGATCTGGATGGAGTGCGCACTAAAGTCGATTTAGAAGTGATAGAAATTTTGGATGGTACAACACCTTATCCAACATTGCTTGTCTTGGATTAGGCATTTCATAATCAATCTAAATATGAGGAAGATGACTTTTGAGTCAAGTGAGTACAGAGTCATTGCACCATTGGATCCATCAGAAGGAGAAAGGTTTGTAGAACCCACTTGTTTAGACCTGGAGGAAATTAACCAGTTATACAGAACCACCGCACGAGAAGAAGATTATGTGAATCCAATTGTGGATGGGGTACTCAGTTGGAGAAGTATCACGTCATGCATGTCAGACTCATATACAGGGTTGGAGAATTGGCAGCAGAGATTACATGAAGTCTCCACAAGAAGGTGTGCAAGAATAGACCACGCAGTAAGATGGATGGGTACATAAATAAGAGAACTTCCCATCTTTCATGGGGTGAATGAACTAGAGGAATTCCTAACAAGATATGAAGATGAAGTGTTAGAAAATCAGAGGCTCTTAGCTCTAGACATAGCACTCAAGGCAACACTTGCACGATGGTGGGGTGCTCACAAAGAGACAATCAAGGACTGGTACAAATGTAAGCAGTTACTGTGCATCAGATTTGGCACAGAAAAAGGAAGCAATCAATTGCAGAGGTATGATAGACAAGGGACACCAGTAGAACACTTGGAGAAGTGAAAAACACTATGGAAAATGACACCACCAGACGAATGGGATCATCACTTTATTCACACACTGGAGGAGATTCCAACAAATTGGTATATAGACCAGGAACTGTGCAGAGGCACGGTGGACTGGACAGTGTTACAGCTGAATTTTGTAGTCACTTTCTCATTTGAACATGAGAACCCCAACATAGATTCAATACTCAAACAAATCAGAGGGGTGATATTCATTAAGGAATCNGGTAAATGAATGAAGGAATTAGTTAGCTTTGATATTTTACATGCATGAGTAAGAATGACACTGTAATGAATATATATGTATGAACTAGCGAATGATAAAAGGTCACCGAGGTTAATCGCAGATCCCCACTCATTCCCAAGCTGCAAGCCTCTGAGCATTGCAGCCACCCATAAGACTATCTCGGGTGAGACTGTGCAGTGCACCTTGTGTACTGCGTTGCCTTCTGGTTTACTAGGGGGGGCGATAGTTTAGAGGGATTTTGTTGGAAGCTTGTTTAAGTATGAGCCTAGGCCAACATATGACATTAAAGTAAGATCGGAGTAGATAAATTAATAACCAACAAATGGTTTTGTTGTCGGTTGGAACATAAAGGAATTCAGTGAAGGAGATCTATTGAAGATTCGTGAAGATTTAATGACACAATGTTAAAAGAATGAGAATATAAAAGGGGATGTTGAGACTGTGGAACCCAATGAAGGTGGAGATAGAGAGTTGGTTGAAAACAAAGGAGCTGGTATTTGTGCAAAAATATAATAGAAACTGGAAGTTAACACCACGCAAATATCTGGACAAATATGTATTCAACGACTTGCATGAAGTGTTTTTCTGTGATTTCCTGCATGTGTTGCAGAAGTGGATATTGAGGTTGAAAGACAACCACCCTACAAATCAGATCATACAACTAGAATGGAATCCTGTTGAGATTGTGTAGTTACAACAAGCTAACAATAAGTTTACGTGTGCAGTATATTTCTGGTTAGACAGCATTGTTGCAGGATTTATTACAGAATTTGTTGTAGATACTGCGAAGTCTTACAACGCAACAGAGCAAGAGTTCCTGAAGGGAACTCGAGGTAGGTATATCATATCATTGTACACGTCCATCAAAATGGTACTGTATAAAAAATGTGTAATGACAATGGCCTCAGACAACTAAACTTCCCTGTGTGCATGGGGGAAGGGGGGAAGCACTGACAAGAGACGAAGAAATGGAGGAAGAGATGGATAAAGGAAAGGAGGAGGAGGCCTTGGATTCGATCATGATGGAGGAAGACCAGATCAAGAATATCATGGCAACATCTGGAAGAACCTGCAATGGAGTACCCTACCAATATAAGATAAACAATAAGAAGAGAGCCATAGCCGCGAGGGAAGGCTAGGCAAGTGATGAAGAAGAGATAGAGGATCTTCGATCTATGGAGAAGATTGAGGGAATATTGCACGTAACATACGAAAGGAAGGCAAGAGGTCCAAGAGCATAAACTAGAGGCAGATATGTTATCCAAATCAGTGTCAGTGTGGAACCCATAAACCCATGTGGGCCTAATACACCAGAAAGAACACCAATATCGTTTAGACAACTGAATTTCAGTGGAATAAACGCAGTTGGAAGTACATCTACATAGGAAGAAATGATTGAGGGAGCCAGTTCAGGCAGCATTAGTCAAGGATCTACACCACACAGAGGTAGTATTTCATCATTCAGGATGGCAGGACATGATCCCACCATCAGGTTACCAGAATTCAAGGGACAGGCATCAGAGGACCCTGAGAAGCACTTGTTCATCTGTGAAAAGATTTGGGAAGCAAAACATATCACAGGTGAGGACACTAAACTTGTGCAGTTAGCCATCACGCTAAGAGACCATGCACTAGATTGGTACATGAGTTTAGATGCAAATAGTCCACCGGGAATAACTAGAACGATTGTGGACATCAAGAAGATGTTGATAAATGAATTCCAAAAGCCTAGCTCAGAGGATCAATACATGAATGAGATGATAGAGATCAGGAAGAAACCAGGAGAATCTGTCTGGGAGATAGACCAGAGATTAAAACAATTGAAGGGAAAGCTGAAGTATGTCATGACACATATGCAGCATAGGCATTTGTTTGTCAATTCATTGCTACCACATTTGAAATACCCCTTAAAACAAAAAAAGTTTTAGACCTAGGCTGAGGCCCTGCAGGCAGCCTTGTAATTAAAAGAGAACCAATATCAAAAAATAGATCCAACAATAGAGGAGCTCAAGGAAGACCTGGAGAATCTAACATTTCAATTAAACCAGGACAGGGGTAAGGGCAGAAGAGAAGTTGTTTGGTGTACCACATGTAGGACAGAAGGACACCACAAGAACAAATGCCCAACATTTGCACAGTACATGGAAACGGGACTGCCAAACCCTTTGCCATCAGGAGGACTATGGTGTGAGATTTGTAAGACACAAGGGAATCATCCATATCACTTTCCAATGATGCAGAAATACCAGACAGTGCCTAAGAGTTCATATTGCAACTTTTGCAAGTCAGTAGGCCATGATGAAAAAGATTGCAGGACAATGGACCTGATGAGGGAAAGAACATCAAACACCTATAGGGTGCAGGAAGAAATGATGACAGGGCAAGATGCACCATAATTAAACCAAGCACCAGCCCCATATAACACCACGCCACAGCAATATAACACTGCGCAGTTGTATTACAATACCGCATAGCCACAGTATAATCTCACGCAGTATAACTAGTTTCCACAATACAATGCACCACGAGGAGATCAAAATAGCTACAGAGGTGGAGGAAGAGGTAGAGGAGGCTTTGGAAGAGGTAGAGGACCAATGGTATTCCATAACTGTCAACAACCAGGACATTATGCAAGAGAATGTCCACTTCCACCTGCGACATGTATGTATTTTCGTGCATCCGATCATGACACAGAATATTGTCTGACACTATTGGGAAAGATCCAGGAAAAGAGAAATTAGAACAATCAGAATGTTCAATGGATTTCTGCAGAAGCAATGGATGATGGAAGAAATATCAACATAGTTACGCATGGAGGAGCTAAGACAAGAGATGATGCAGTAAGACAAGATCCAACACAACACCAATGGGTAAAGAAGAACGTTGAACCACAGAAGCAGTTTGATGCGCAGAACGAAAAGGAGATATTCAAGCAAGATGGAAAATAATTATTGAAGTCGGACATTGCATCCACATCAAATATAAGGTATACTCAGGACATACCAACATATGAGATGCCTTCATCATTGGGTCACACTAATGAAGCACATCATATAGGACAAGTAAGTACCATAAAGGATTTTCTGCAATCCTGTGTTAAACTACTAAATGATCCATCATATGTTAGAGTGTTAGACAATATGGTAGAAATATGTAGCACATAAATAGAGGGAAAACTAGAACAGAAAATAGTTAATCGTTTGCATACGAGGAGGAGAACAAGAGGAGAATTCAGATTAAACGCCAACTTTGGAGATTTCAACATGGGGGATATCATACTCGATTTAGACTCTGAAGTGAATGTACTACCCAAGAAGACATGGAAATGTATGGGAGAGCCCACATTAGGATATTCACCCATTCAGTTGAAACTATCAAATCAAGACAGGGTTCTGCCAATTGGAAGGTTAAAGGGTGTGACAGTAGATCTGGATGGAGTGCGCACTAAAGTCGATTTAGAAGTGATAGAAATTTTGGATGGTACAACACCTTATCCAACATTGCTTGTCTTGGATTAGGCATTTCATAATCAATCTAAATATGAGGAAGATGACTTTTGAGTCAAGTGAGTACAGAGTCATTGCACCATTGGATCCATCAGAAGGAGAAAGGTTTGTAGAACCCACTTGTTTAGACCTGGAGGAAATTAACCAGTTATACAGAACCACCGCACGAGAAGAAGATTATGTGAATCCAATTGTGGATGGGGTACTCAGTTGGAGAAGTATCACGTCATGCATGTCAGACTCATATACAGGGTTGGAGAATTGGCAGCAGAGATTACATGAAGTCTCCACAAGAAGGTGTGCAAGAATAGACCACGCAGTAAGATGGATGGGTACATAAATAAGAGAACTTCCCATCTTTCATGGGGTGAATGAACTAGAGGAATTCCTAACAAGATATGAAGATGAAGTGTTAGAAAATCAGAGGCTCTTAGCTCTAGACATAGCACTCAAGGCAACACTTGCACGATGGTGGGGTGCTCACAAAGAGACAATCAAGGACTGGTACAAATGTAAGCAGTTACTGTGCATCAGATTTGGCACAGAAAAAGGAAGCAATCAATTGCAGAGGTATGATAGACAAGGGACACCAGTAGAACACTTGGAGAAGTGAAAAACACTATGGAAAATGACACCACCAGACGAATGGGATCATCACTTTATTCACACACTGGAGGAGATTCCAACAAATTGGTATATAGACCAGGAACTGTGCAGAGGCACGGTGGACTGGACAGTGTTACAGCTGAATTTTGTAGTCACTTTCTCATTTGAACATGAGAACCCCAACATAGATTCAATACTCAAACAAATCAGAGGGGTGATATTCATTAAGGAATCGGAAGTTGAACTTATGACAAAATATCAACAACAGAATAGACAGACAGTGAAAGAACTAGTGTCATGCTACCATGTGCAGGAAGAAGCACCGGATGAAGAGGACTCGTGCAACATTCAGATAACAGAAGTTGAAGGTGAAAGAGGGGTGGAAGGTCCACCACTGGAATTAGAAGTGTTTTTTGCACCGATCAAGGTGAAGAAACTCAACATTTGGACAGTTGAAAATCCCAAAATGGCAAGCATTGGAGACTACTAGGATGAGCAAACGGTAGAAAGAATAAAAAAGTTACTACGCGAGTACAGTGACATGTTCCCAAAAACCTTTACGGAGATGAAAGGCATAGTAGGAGAGCTAGGAGAGATGAAGATACCTCTCAAATCCGAGGCTATATTACTAATACAATGACCATATAGATTGAACCCAATACATAAGCAGAAAGTAAAATCAGAAATTGACAGGATGTTAGAGGCTGGAATCATAGAACTAGTAGAGGAATCTGAATGGGTAACCCTCTGGTAGTTCAGGAGAAGAAGCAGGGAGCGATAATAATATGTTTCGACCTGAGGAAGTTGAATGATGCTTTCCTACATGACCCTTTCAATGCCCCTTTCACAGATGAGGTATTAGAGAATGTAGGAGGCCAGGAAGCATACTCATTCACAGATGGATTCTCAGGATACCATTAGATCAAGATAGCCCCAGAAGATAGGTACAAGACCACTTTTGCCATAGAATGGGGGTCCTACCAGTACACAGACATGCCTTTTGGACTAAAGAATGTACCAGCAATATTCTCAAGAGTAGTCATAACCGCATTCAAAGAATTCATCCACCAATTTTTAGAGGTATATCTGGATGATTGGACAATCTACAGTTTGTTGAAAAACCATGTAGAGGTATTAAGGCTAATGTTGGAAAGATGCAGGCAGTGTCAGATATCATTAAATATCAAGAAGTGCATATTTGGGACACCTTTTGGGATATTGTTGGGCCATATAGTGTGCAAACAAGGCTTGCTAGTAGATCCTGCCAAGATTGCAATGATTGTTAATCTACCACCACTGAGATCAGTACGTTAGTTGCGAGAAACATTGGGACACACAGGATACTACAGGAAATTCATAAAAGGGTATGCGCAAATCACTACGTCGATGGAGAAATTGTTGAGGAAAGATAGTAAATTTCAGTGGAATTAAGACTGTCAGCGAGGATTGGACACTCTAAAAGAGAAAATGGTAACAACCCCAATATTATTATTCCTGGATTGGGAAAAGACATTCCATGTGCATGTAGATGCATCAACAATAGCACTGGGATCTATTCTGGCACAGTGAGGAGCAGGATATTTAGGACATCCTATAGCATTTGCAAGCAGAAATTTGTTAGAGTCAGAGCAGAACTACAATACTACTGAAAGGGAAAGCTTAGCAATGGTATATGCACTACAGAAGTTCAGACACTACCTACTTGGGTAACACTTTAAAATGTTCACAAACCATTATGCCCTCAAATACCTAGTCAATAAGCCAGTGTTGGGGGGGAGAATTTGTAGATGGTTACTGTTGTTTCAGGAATTTGACTTTGAAGTGATAGTCAAACCATGGAAGTTGAATGTAGGACCTGATCACCTATCAAGGGTCACCGATGGAGAAGAACCAGCGAATTTAGAGGACAACTTCCCTGATGCACAATTGTTTTCAGTCCAAGTAGTTGATGAATATTTTACCGACATCATTCAATACTTGAGTATAGGGATAGCACCACAAGAGTTCAACACTGTGCAGAAGAAAAATATGGTAGTCAGAGCTGCAGACTATTAATTGATTGCAGGACAATTATACAAGATGGGTGCACACAATATCTTGCGAAGATGTGTACTAGAACATGAAAGACCTAGCATTTTAGAAGAGGCCCATGAGAGAATAGTTGGAGGACATTATGCAGGAAAAGCTATCGCATAGAAGGTATTGCGTGTTGGGCTATGGTGGTCGACCATTCACAGAGATGCAAAGGATTACTGCAAAAAATGTGATGTATGTCAGAGGGTTGGAAAGCCTAATAGATGGGACGAGATGCCCCTAATACCACAAGTAACCTTGCAAGTATTCGACAAATGGGCAATAGATTTTGTGGGACCAATTAATCCACCAGCAAAGAGGTCAGGAGCAAGGTATATCATTATTGTGATAGAGTACTTAACGAGATGGTCAGAGGCAACACCAATAAAAGATTATAGCACAGAGAAAGCAACACACTTCCTGTTTGAGAAAGTGATCACTAGATTTGGATGCCCAAGGATTTTGATGAGTGACCAAGGCACTCACTTCATTAACAATACTATCAAGGCTATGGCCGAGGAGTTTGAAGTCTATCATGAAAAGAGTACACCATATCACCCTCAAGCAAATGGAACTATGGAAGCCTTTAATAAGATTCTAGAGAGTGCACTGACAAAGATCTGCAATGTCAGCAGGGACGATTGGGACTTGAAGATACCAGTAGTATTATGGGCATACAGGACTACATGCAAAAATTTGGCATGGCATACACCATTCAGGTTGGTGTATGGACAAGAAGCAGTGGTACCATTAGAATTTTTGGTACCTAGTCTGCGCGTCGCAGCAATCACTAACATGACAGAATGAGGCGCAGTACAAGAAAGGCTAAGTCAGTTGATGGTGATGGAAGAAGATAGGATCCTAGTAGGATTTCACCAAGAAGTATAGAAAGCAAGGACAAATCTTGGCATGACAGACAAATAAAAAGGAAG
>JZKD02S1804929.1:68045-83049 GCA_000966675.3 Picea glauca | reverse complement strand
GAATGTGTGTGTCTATGATTAATATAGAGACAATTATATATGTGTGAAATATAGAGATAAGAGAGGTGGGTGTGTGTGAATAGAGATATAAGATATAGTTATAATAATGTGAAAAAAAAACGTAATGAACAAGTACAATGTGCAAGTGAGAGAAAGTGAAAATGAGGATGGAGATATATACATACTAAAGTATTGTGAGGGGTGTCATAGTACAATCCATTAACAAATGTTGGGAATATACCCTTAGTTTCCATGAAAAAAATGAACATGGAATTCATTCCCATCCATTCAAGGAGCGGGAACAGTTTTATTAAACCCCAAATATCTATCTAAAAAATATACAAACACCATAAGGGAGAAATGCATTATCATTTCAAAAGGAACAGTCTTCTTAAACCCCAAATATCTATCGGAAAAATATACAAACACCATAAGGGAGAAATGCATTATCATTTCAAAATTCGTCATTTAAATAGTAAAAAAGTCAATATTCATTTCAACAAATTCTTATTGTGCCATGAGACACAATCTACAACCCTAGGGGTCCCATAAATGGTTCATGTTTGTGCGTAAATATGGGACTAACAAATTTTAATATGTACTTTTTTAAAATATAACTTCCCCATGAGATGTATAGCTTGGCACTCATCCAAGGTTGTTAATTATAATACTAGCAATGACATTGTAATTGAAATCTAAAAATTGATACATTTTATTACATAACATATCAGGGGTTAAGATGGATTCATGCTACTTATATTGAATTATTTGATTACTAGATGCATTCCCATCTTTGTATTGCCATAGATCCTRGGAACTACCAGAAGATATAAAGCTGAGAAAACAAGTTTTGTTGCTCTTGCTATGAGGCAAACATAACAGAAGTTGTACAATTGTTTGTTCAATGTAATCATTGCAAGAAAGATCATAAAAGCAATCATCGATGAATTATCTTTACAGTTACTATTTATAAAACCAAAGGGTGTTCTAACATACTTCAATGTTCAAGAAATTGTAAGTTTTTTGTGACTCTGATTTTTTTATACAATGGATCTTCAACTTTTTATGTAAACAAAAATGGATATTCAACTTTTTAAGAAAGTAGCACATAATGGACAACTTTAACAAAGGTAACTACTAATGTCACATAAGGAATGCTAAAAGTAACCTAGTGCTAAAAATAGTGGTTAAAAATAGACAAAAGGATAACTTTCATCATATTCAACATTTCCTAAATGATAACTTAATTCACACCACTTCAAACACCTTGCATTTGAAATTGAACAACATTTCCAAAATTAATTGTAGGATCATTTAGCAATGTGGCAGTTTTTTTGTTTGTGTATTATATTTTAATATACTTTTTGAGCATGTAAGATCTTGCAAATTCCTTTTGTTAAGGGAAGCTAGTGAAATGACATCTCCACACAGTGTTAAAAAATCATGAGTATTCATGTGGAATCTCAATGTCAAAATTATTGATAGTACAACTTTTCTTATGCACTAAATTGGGAAGTTAATCTTTCAACAATAAAAAAATATTTCAAGAACTAGCATGTGTTCACATCACCAAAATTAGAAGAAGGGAGTTAAGATTCAACTTTTTCACATCACTTAAATTGGAAGAAATTTTTCTTTTTAACTAGCTTCTCGTTGTCAGGATGTGGTTAGTGTAAACGTGGATGAACCTGCACAGAAAAGATTTAGCTAGCAAAGGGCATACACAGTTTGCAGAAAAATAAGAAAAGAATGAAACGAGAGAGAGAGAGAGAGAGAGAGAGAGAGAGAGAGAGAGAGAGAGAGAGAGAGAGAGAGAAATAAAGAATTGTATTAACTAAATAAAAGAATGATACAATACAATAGATATGCATTGATGTGCCATAATGCATGAGCTAATGCACCATAGTGGTGGTCTAGAGTGATTTGGACACAGAATAACAGTTACGATAATTAACTACCACCTAGTGTAAGTCAACTAGCCTTTCAGTCCTTGGTTAACTGACTGAAAGCATCAATAATGCGCCACTCTAGTGATAATCCCAAGGATAATGCACATTAGCAGTGATGATCTGAATGCTACATGGTGATGGAACCAATGTGGCATCAATAATTCACTCAATTGATCCAACTAAAGTGTGAACTAAAGAGAATATTCCCCTTGAATGTAGGAAAAGGAATATTCTCCCTAAAATGTAGGAGACTAGATAATGACTAATAAGCATAGGGAAAACCTTAGGAAAAAGAAATCCTAGGTGTGTGTGAAGTATCTCTAACACCCCTCGTGAACATCACTATGGTGAAAATAAAAGAATGGGTCCCAACAACGAGGCCATGGTAGGTACCTGAAAACAAAATACACTGAAATAAATGAGGAAAGAGGGAAAACCTCATGGGAAACCACCCCCCCGCTCCCCCCTCAAGCTACAATGTATCAAAGAAGAACTAACATTTTCTAGGAAGATGTGTCCTTCACTCCAAGATGACTGCATAGAGAATAGAACTTCTTCTCAGTGAAGGTCTTGATGAAGATGTCTGCAGTCTGTTCTGTTGAAGGACATAACTGCAGGTCAATGATCCCCTCATGTACTAATTCTTGGATGTAGTGCATGTGGATATTGATGTGCTTCATCTGTTGCCTTTGAAATGGATCTTTACAGAACTTCAGAGTGCTTTGGTTGTCACACTAGATGATGACCAGCTGGTGAAACTGAATTCCCAACTCAGTGAGAAAATTTTGTAGCCACATAGCCTGAATGGTTATTTTAACTACCCCTCTGTACTCTACCTCGACTAAAGACAGAGCAATAGCATCCTGCTTCTTTCTCAACCAACAGATGGGCCTGGAACCCAAACTGAGTGAGTAACTAGATGGGAACTTGCGATCAATGTTTTCGCCAACCCAGTCAGAATCAGTGAACCCATTGAGGTCCAATGCAGAGTTTGTGCATAGTGAATCCCAATGGTGATGGTGTCATGTACGTATCGAAGGATACGCTTTACATCCTTCCAATGTAGCTCATGCAACTCTTGCATTAACCGGGAGACTGCTTCGACTGCATAGGAAAGGTATGGTCTTGAGTGTGTGAGATACAACAAGCTCCCCACCAGTTGTTTGCACAATGTGTTTTCCACCAATTGATGCAGGAGCATCGCCAACTCAGCAAGCGAGCCAGCACATCAAGCGAAAGTTCAGCTGGGAAAACAAACCCAAATTTTGAAAGTGCTTTGGGGATTGTAGCGCAAGTCTTTAATGAATCCTTTATGAAGGAGCGCCTTTTGTATGTTGTATCAGACCTCGAGCCATACGATCTTGTCTGAAATAGATAGGAGGCATTTATTAGATTTAATGCAGGTAGATAGGATTTTTATTTCTAGATTAGACAGTTTTAGAGTTCGAGAGGGAAAACGGATATAGACACCCTCATTGTACCATTGTAACATAAGAAATAATCAAGCATTCAGAAGAAAAGAGCAAACAGAGAAATCTGTGAAGAACACCCATGTATAGATGTTGAATTAATAGAATGAAGTTCTGATTCAAATTCATGACTGGTGTTGTTTCTCTGTGTATGTGGTTTATGTGCTCATGAATGTTTGTTTTCTGGTTATGCATTTTCTTTGAATATGTTGTGCATGTGATTTCAGGGTTAAACTGAAGTCTGAGAGAGAAGAGAATAAGTCTCAATTGTTTCTCTATCTGAGCCAGGATATTCCTGCATAGAGTGCAGTTGAATTCATCCGCAAAGAGTGCGTTGATGAAGGCTCAGTAGGTTAACCTTTGTTCTTATTTGCCCAGAATTGAGAGTAGTTTGTTGAGGCTGTGCCAGAGAGGTGCAGGCGGAAGAAGAGGTCTCAGTTGTTAATCTGAGAAAAGGAAGCTAAAGACTGTTGTTGCAGGAAGTGCGCAGAGTCTAACAGATTCAACACTTGGAAAGTTGTTGAATGCTGAGCGCAAGTAGTGCACGCAATCTCAGGAGGTATAGCACCTTCGTGATATAGTTGAAGGAGAGCTAGGAGTATTTGCAGTCGAGGAAAGTTCGGACAGGAGATGCAAGTGCAAGTGTTCGAGGAGAAGTTCTGAAAAAGGAGCTTTAGTCTTCTAAAGAAATCCTCGAGTGGGAGAAATCGACGGTCAGGAATCGCAGGGAAGATTGGCAAAGCCCCGACAGCTGTCAGATCTAGTGGAAGACGTGCATGGTTTAAGCCTCAGCATGCAGTGAAGGAGCCGGAGCTCATTGGGACTCGACTCATTGGAGAATCGGAGTCTCCAGGGACATAGAATTCTCACAGGGAGAAATCGCGACTTGCAACTTTCCGAAGGGACCATAGTCGTAGATCCCAGACTGGACATGTGTCAGTAATCTCGGAGAGTCGGGGTTCGGCATTCAGGATTTTCCCATACAAAGGAAACGCTACAATTGAAATCGCGATCTCGCGATACCCGATAGCGTGAAGAGGAGAGGGTGACGTGGAGGAGAGCGCCCGCATGTGCATCGAGGTTCGGCACTTCGAAATTCTTGGTGTCGAGAGAATCACGGAGGAATTGCAAAACTACAAACTGCTACGGGTCCCACTGCTATAGCATTGTGGTAGTCGACGGGTGTCACTCCATATCGGAGATCGGGACTTGGAAGGGTCTGTGACATCGCCCAACAGGAATCGCGAATTCTCGAACCGCGAAATTCCGATTATAGTTGGAGCGAGGCCACAGGCGTCAGAGCAGAGGACAAGTGGCATCGAAGATTAGGGATCAGAGATCCAAGGGGCATGAGTTCTTCGCATTGCAAACTCGCGAACTCTGAAGTTTCGATAGGGAAAAAGGGCCCTGGCCCAGTGGGCTGACAGGTCATGTGGAAAGGGAGTTAGTGGAAGGAGCAAGGAAGTCGTGGGTGAGAAATCATCGGGATTCGGGGATTTACAAGATCCGATTCCATGAGTGCAGGACTCACGATCTCGTGAGGTATGATTTCCCGATAGACCCAAGGGAGATCGTCAATAGAGCATCCTGTGGGTGCTGAGAACTTCCGATAGGAAGTTGAAGAGCAATTTTAGCTCTTCGGGCCTAGGAAAAAGAAGGTCCTGGTAGGAGCAGGCGTGCATCGGGTGGCGTCTGCGTCAGAGTGGTATCAGAGCTGAGGAAATCTCTCTATTTTCTGTAGCAGAGGAGAAAAAAAGAATTCTCCATGCCGCCCAGAAGAGAGAGACAGTCACCTGATCCAGAGGACGGGGATGTGCGAAGAAGAGGTAGGCCAGTAGGGAATCCAGAGATGGAAAGTAAGATACATGATCTCAGAGCGAGATTTGAAGATATGGAAGCAGCATAGAGATGCACAGCAAATGTTGGAGATATGAGAGACTCTGAAGGTGAAGTGGAAGTCGAACAGCAAGGAGAAGTTGCAGCCGAAGATGCAGCCAATGAGCGGTTAATCAAGGCTATCGCCCGGATGAGTTCAAAGAAAAAAATGGACATTCCAGTCTATGAAGGAAGTCTGGATGCAGAAGATTTATTGGATTGGATTAGAGCTCTTGATACCTACTTAGATTATGAGGACATCGAAGAGGATAAAAAGGTAAGGCATGCTGTCACGAAATTGAAGGGACACGCAGCATTATGGTGGGACGAGCTTCAAGAAGATATACGTTCCAAAGGCAAGCAAAAGATCAAAAGCTGGGATCGAATGATTGCGAAGATGAAGGAAAAATTCATCCCAAGGGACTATCAGATCACATTGTTCAGGAGAATGCAAAACCTGAGATAGAACTTGATGACGGTGAAGGAGTATACCAAAGAATTCTACAAGCTCAATATCAGAGCAGGTCATCAGGAGAGCGATGATGAAAAAGTTGCCAGATATATGAATGGCTTAAGGTACGATATCCAGGATGAGATGAGTATGACAACCATCAGAACGGTGGAGGATGTGTATCAGATGGCATTGAAGGCAGAAGAGAAGCTAAGTCGTAAGCCAGCACAGGGAGACCGAGGCAAGAGCCAGCTGAGAGGAAAATCAGTTGCCCAAGACAGGTTCCATAAATCTAAGGACGATTGGAAGAAACCTCAGATAAGAACAGAAAGAGGTGGAAGTTCACAGCGAGGCCAGCATGCTGAACAGTAAAGGCAGCAGATAGAACAGAGCGGAGGATACGCTGATGTTAATACTTTTCCTCGTACCAGAGGTAGAGGAGGAATCATCACATATTACACATGTGGGAAAAATGGACATAAGGCAGTGGACTGTCCAGATAGGAAAAAAGATGGAGGAGAAGCTCACATCGCCGAGGCACAGAGGTGAACTGCTGAAATAGAAGACGTAGAAGACGGAAGGTCATTGATGATGCGTAAAGTTCTCTTAACACCCGAGAAGGAGGTGGAGGACATAGCTCAGAGAAGCAGATTGTTCATAACCGCATGCAAGACCAAGGACAGGAAATGCAAGGTTATTGTGGACAGTGGAAGCACCGACAATCTCGTTTCAACCGAGATGGTGGAAAAGTTAGAGCTGGAGACAACTAATCACCCGAGTCCATACAAAGTTTCATGGTTACAGAAGGGACATCAGGTGAGTGTCATTAAACAGTGTTTGGTTGACATCAAAATAGGAGGATATAATGATCAAATTCTCTGTGATGTTATTCCTATGGATGTATGCCATTTATTGCTAGGCAGACCATGGCAATATGACAGGAACGTAATTCATGATGGGAAGATGAATACGTACACTTTGGAGAAGAATGGGAGAACACATATATTACTTCCAATAAAATATACAGAGGTGAAACCGGAAGTGAACAACAGGATACTTCTCATGAGTGGGAAGGAACTTCTGGCAGAAGTAAAGAAGAAGGAGGATCCAAAATTCTTTGTGGTCAGGAAACCGAAAGTTGTTTTGACCAGCACAAGAGTGGATGATCTGCCGCAGAAAATTCAAGAACTGCTGGAAGATTTCGCTGATATTGTGGTAGACGAATTACCTCATTCGTTGCCACCGATGAGGAGCATGAGCCATCACATAGACCTCATACCAGGAGCTAGTTTGCCAAACAAACTAAAGTACAGGTTGACGCCGCAGGAGAACGAAGAAGTCAAAAGACAGGTGCAAGAGTTGATGGATAAAGGACTAATCAGAGAGAGTTTAAGTCTGTGTGTCATTCCAACAGTACTGAGTCCAAACAAGGATGGAGGTTGGAGAATGTGAACTGATTCCAGAGCCATTAATAAGATAACCATCAGGTACAGGTTTCCATTGCCACAGATGGATGACTTGATGGACTGTCTGAGTGGAGCCAAATTTTTTTCAAAGGTTGATTTGAAAAGCGGATACCATCAAATTCGCATGAGGGAAGGCAATGAATGGAAGACAGCCTTCAAGACCAACGAAGGGTTGTACGAATGGCTAGTCATGCCGTTTGGCTTGATGAATGCACCGAGTACATTCATGAGGCTGATGAATGAAGTGCTGAAGGAGTTCATTGGTAAGTTTGTCATTGTTTATTTAGATGACATATTGATTTTCAGCAAAATGAAAGAAGAGCATCTGAAGCATTTAGTTGCAGTAATGAGGAAGCTACAGCAAGAGAAGTTGTTGATCAATGTGAGGAAATATTCATTTATGAAGATAGAACTCATTTACTTGGGATTTGTCGTATAGGCAAATGAATTGAAGATGGATCCAAGTAAAGTGGAGGTGATTAAAAATTGGCCATCACCAAGAAATGTTTTCGAGGTGAGAAGTTTCCACGGATTGGCAAGTTTCTACAGGAAATTCATTAGGAATTTCAGTGGATTAGCGCAGCAATGATGGACACCATCAAGAAAAGACATAAATATTTTCATTGGACTGAAGAAGCAGAGAAGAGCTTCAATCTGCTGAAGTGAAGGATCACCGAACAGTCAGTTTTAGTGCTGCCAGATTTTGTAAAAGTATTCCAAGTGAAATGTGATGCAAGTGGCTTTGCCATAGGAGCGGTCTTGAGCCAGGAGGACAGACCAATTGCATATTTCAGCGAGAAGCTGGATGAGACAAAGGTGAAGTACTCCACGTATGATAAAGAATTTTATGCTATCATACATGCGCTGAAGAAGTGGAGGCATTATCTGATCCCGAAAGAATTTGTTCTGTATAGTGATAATCATGCATTACAGTTTGTGACTCAGCAGGAAAAGTTGAATCAGAAACATGCAAAATGGGTAGAGTATATGTAGAATTTTACATTTGTAATTAAACACATTTCAGGGACTACTAACAAAGTGGTTGATTCTTTGAGCAAGAAGTGTTTGTTGCTGCAGGAGTTTCGAGTCAAGACATTGGGTTTTGAAAACCTTAAGGACATGTATGCAGGTGATGCTAATTTTTCAGAGGCATATGAAGCAGTTGAGAATCTAGTTCTCAGAGACAGAAGCCCGTGGATGGATTACATGATCCAGAATGGATTGTTGTTCAAAGGAAATCAGTTATGCATTCCGAATTTCTCCATGAGGGAGAATCTGCTAAAAGAGAAGCACAGTGGTGGATTAGCAGGGCATTTTGGCCACGATAAGACATTTGCAAAGCTGAGCGAACCCTATTTCTGGCCGAAGATGCGAACAGATGTCAAGAAGTTTGTTGATAGGTGCAGAATTTGTTAGCATTCGAAGGGCAGAAAGCAGAATGTGGGATTCTATCAATCCTTACCCATACCTGAGAGGTCGTGGGATGAAATCAGCATGGATTTCATATTGGAATTACCGAGGACGCAAAGAGGACATGATTCGATCTTTGTGGTGGTTGACAAGTTTTCTAAAATGGCACATTTTATTCCATGCCAGAAGACCAGCGATGCGACTCATATCGCGAATTTATTCTTCAAGGAGATCGTTAGACTTCATGGTTTATCCAGAAGTATAGTATCGGATAGGGATACAAAATTCATTGGACATTTCTGGAGGACACTCTGGAAGAAGATGGGAACTAACCTAATGTTTAGTTCTGCCTATCATCCTCAGATGAATGGACAAACAGAGGTGGTGAATCAAAGTTTGGGATATTTACTCAGAAGCTTAGTGACAGAGCACCACAGCAGCTGGGATAACGTGTTGCCACAGGCAGAGTTTGCTTACAATGATTCAGTGAACAGAAGCACAGGTAAAAGTCCATTTGAGATTGTATATGGAAAGCAGCCAAGAGGAGTATCTGAACTGAGGGACTCATAGCAGATAATGACAAAGAGTGCAAGCGCTGAAGAATTCGCAGAGGCGATGGAAGAACTTCACAACAGAGTGAAGCAGCGATTGTTGGAATCAAATCAGGAGTACAAGCACAGAGAAGATCAGCATCGGAGACAACTTCAATTCGAAGTTGGTGATCTCGTTCTGGCACATCTGAGGAAAGAAAGGTTCCCAAGGGGAACATACAACAAGCTGAAGATGAAGAAAATTGGGCCATGCAGAGTCCTAAAGAAATTGGGGGAAAATGCTTATGATATTGAATTGCTGGATGAGATCGGAATATCTCCGACATTCAATGTTTCATACTTATATCCATATAAGACTGAGGAAGCAGGAGCTGGAAGTGAAGAACAACTAGAAATCTAGTGGTAGAAGCAGATGCCGATTCAAGAGAAGCCACAGATGGAGTGTATACTTGACAAGAGAGTCAGCAAAAGAACCAGACGGAAGCAATACTTCGAGTATCTGGTGAAATGGAAAAACCATCCAGTGGAAGATGCTAGCTGGGAGACAGAAGCAGTCATTCAAAAGCATGGACAGACCGTGCAGGAGCTCATGGACAGGAGCCCATGAAATCTTTCAAGCCGAGGAGTATGATGCAGGAGCATCGCCAACTCAGCAAGCGAGCCAGCACATCAAGCGAAAGTTCAGTTGGGAAAACAAACCCAAATTTTGAAAGTACTTTGGGGATTGTAGCGCAAGTCTTTAATGAATCCTTTATGAAGGAGCGCCTTTTGTATGTTGTATCAGACCTCGAGCCATACGCTCTTGTCTGAAATAGATAAGAGGCATTTATTAGATTTAATGCAGGTAGATAGGATTTTTATTTCTAGATTAGACATTTTTAGAGTTTGAGAGGGAAAACAGATATAGACACCCTCATTGTACCATTGTAACATAAGCAATAATCAAGCATTCAGAAGAAAAGAGCAAACAGAAAAATTTGTGAAGAACACCCATGTATAGATGTTGAATTAATAGAATGAAGTTCTGATTCAAATTCATGACTGGTGTTGTTTCTCGGTGTATGTGGTTTATGTGCTCATGAATGTTTGTTTTCTAGTTATGCATTTGCTTTGAATATGTTGTGCATGTGACTTCAGGGTTAAACTGAAGTCTGAGAGAGAAGAGAATAAGTCTCAATTGTTTCTCTATCTGAGCCAGGAGATTCCTGCATAGAGTGCAGTTGAATTCATCCGCAAAGAGTGCGTTGATGAAGGCTAAGTAGGTTAACCTTTGTTCTTATTTTCCCAGAATTGAGAGTGGTTTGTTGAGGCCGTGCCAGAGAGGTGCAGGAGGAAGAAGAGGTCTCAGTTGTTAATCTGAGAAAAGGAAGCTAAAGACTGTTGATGCAGGAAGTGCGCAGAGTATGACAGATTCAACACTTGGAAAGTTGTTGAATGCTGAGCGCAAGCAGTGCACACAAGCTCAGGAGGTATAGCACCTTCATGATATAGTTGAAGGAGAGCTAGGAGTATTTGTGGTCGAGGAAATTTCGAACAGGAGATGCAAGTGCAAGTGTCCGAGGAGAAGTTCTGAGAAAGGAGCTTTAGTCTTATGAAGAAATCCTCGAGTGGGAGAAATCGACGATCAGGATTCGCAGGGAAGATTGGCGAAACCCCGACAGCTGTCAGATCTAGTGGAAGACATGCATGGTTTAAGCCTCAGCGTGCAGTGAAGGAGCCGGAGCTCATCGGGACTCGACTCATCGGAGAATCGGAGTCTCCAGGGACATAGTATTCTCACAGGGAGAAATCGCGACTTGTGACTTTCCGAAGGGACCATAGCCATAGATCCCAGACTGGACATGTGTCAGTAATCCCAGAGAGTCGAGGTTCGGCATTCGGGATTTTCCCATACAAAGGAAATGCTACAATTGAAATCGCGATCTCGCGATACCCGATAGCGTGACGACGAGAGGGTGACGTGGAGGAGAGCACCCGCATGTGCATCGGGGTTCGGCACTTCGGAATTCTTGGTGTCAAGAGAATCACGAAGGAATTGTGAAACTCTAAACTACGATGGGTCCCACTGCTATATCATTGTGGTAGTCGACAGGTGCCACTCCATATCGAAGATCGGGACTTGGAAGGGTCTGTGACATCACGCAACAGGAATAGCGAATTCCCAAACCGCGAAATTCCTATTACAATTGGAGCGAGGCCACAGGCGTCAGAGCAGAGGACAAGTGGCATCAAAGATCAGGGATAGGAGATTCCAGGGGCGTGAGTTCTTCGCATTGCAAACTTGTGAACTCCGAAGTTCTGATAGGGAAAAAGGGCCCTGGCCCAGTGGGCTGGCAGGTCGTGTGGAAAGGGAGTTAGTGGAAGGAGAAAGGAAGCCATGGGCGAGAAATCATCGGGATTCGGGGATTTACAAGACCCGATTCCGTGAGTGCAGAACTCGCGATCTTGCGAGGTCCGATTTCCCGATAGACCCAAGGGAGATCGTCAGTAGAGCATCCTGTGGGTGCTGAGAACTTCTGATAGGAAGTTGAAGAGGAATTTTAGCTCTTCGGGCCTAGGAAAAAGAAGGTCCTGGTGGGAGAAAGCGTGCGCCGGGTGGCGTCTGCGTCACCAATGGAGTGTCCTCTCCATACTCAAGTATGACTCCTAATAGGAAAGGAGTCGAGACAGACTTGTAGTCTGGCATGTGGAATCTCTCGAAGATATCTCGTGCATACTTGGCCTAAGATAGTTTGATGCTTGATGCATCTTGATTGATCTCGAGACCAAGGAAGAAAGGTAGTGGACCCATTTTTGTCATCAAGAACCTGTCATGCATAATCCTCTTGACTGTAGCAATCGTTGGAGTTGAGAAATCGATGATCAGAAAATCATCAACATACAGACCTAGGAGTAGAAGTGAATCATCTGTCCTGAGCATGTAAACGTTCGGGTTTGACTTACAACATACAAAGTTCTATGAAAGTAGGTAGGAATCCATCTTGACATACGATTCCCTCGGGGCCTGCTTGAGGCTATAAAGGGACTTCTTTAGTCGACAGATCAAAGATGAATCTTGCATGAAGCCCTGGGTCTGCTCCATATAGATATCCTTAGAGAGATCACCATGAAGAAATGCATTATTCACATCCAACTAATGGACTTCCCATCCATTGGTTGTCACAATGGAAAGTGCCAAGTGTATGGAATCCATCTTCGTTATTGGAGTGAAGGTCTCATCATAGTCAATGTCGTGCACCTACTGAAATCATTTGGCTACTATCCTGAATTTGTATTTGCTAACCTATCCATCTGTTGCACTCTTAGTCTTGTAGACCCATATGCACCTGAAAAGTTTCCTTCCTGAAGGAAGGGGAACCATATCCCAAGTCTGGTTCTCAAGGAGGGAGTTGTACTCCTACATGGAGGATTCGCAAAAGGGATTCCCGTCAGCCTCGCCATAGGATTATGGATATGAAGACTAAACCAAGAAAATATGCATGGGTGGCATCGGTTCAATGACATTGAATGGAAGAGGAGGCTCCTCGAAATCATATCGAGTCCTCCTGGTATTAGTTGTATAGCCAACAAGATCTCCTACATCCTGAAGAGTAGTCTTGACCCACTTGGGCCTTGGCTCTAGCTTTGCATTTGCTTATTCATGCACTGACTCTACATCTGACTATACTGACTCTGTATCTGAATAATTTGAATCCTCTGAATCAGAACCCTCATCTGAAGAAGATTCGGCATGTGCATGAGCATCATCTCTGATAGGTGAAAGAAAAAAAATGTCTGCATGCATCTACTGAGGTACATGTGAGATAATTTACTTGAATTAGACACTACACTCAACGATGAGTCAGTCCATGGAGATATCAATGAGTCTGTATCCCTTCACACCGTCAAGGTATCCAACAAAAATATACTCTGTAATATGTGGATCAAGTGTCTTCCTCTTCTTAGAGGGAATCCTGGCCCATGCACGAGAATCGAATATACGGAAGTGGGTCACTTCAAATTTCAGACCACTCCAAGCCTCGAAGGGGTTTTATCCTTGAAATATCTATAGGGAGATTTGTTTTGGATGTAGGTTGCACAATTAAGTGCTTCAGCCCATAATCGTTGTGGAAGTGACTTTGCATGCAACATGCAAGATGCCATCTCTTTCGGGGATCTATTTTTCTGCTCAACCACTCTGTTTTGTTGCAAAGTATAAGGAACTTTGTGTTGCAGCTGAATCATGGCCTCAAGACACAGATTTTGTATCTCATGGTTGAAATACACCCCCCCCCCATTATATTTTCGGAAGACTTTAATCTTTTTTCCTGACTTTTTCTCACCTAGTGCTTTGAAATTTTTGAGGTGTTGAAAGACCTTAGATTTTTACCTTAGAAAGAAAGTCCATGTGACGCATGAGAAATCATCAACAAAACTAGCTCGTACTTTTCTTTATTGATTGATGGATGCGGAAAAGGGCCCATGAGGTCACTATGGATCAGATCCAAAGAAAAGGAATCCTTCTGAGTCTTTCCTTTGTCGAATTTCTCTTGAGGGTGTTTTCCAAGAACACATCCCTCACAAATTGCTTTGGAGAAGTGGATGTTAGGTGGACCATCAACCATTCCATTCTTGCTAATATGTTTCATATATCTGAAATTTAAATTCCCGAACCTTTCATGCCATATCCTACTACTTTCATCAGCATGGGTAAGCAGTAATGTAGAATCTGGTTCAATAAATTCAGAAAATGTGTAGAGTTTGGATTGATGATTTACCTTTCCAGTAGAAACTTTGGAATTGGTTTGCATGTCATATATATCCACAAAATCATGTGTGAATATTACTCTCTTTCAGGTGTTGGGTTTTTTCATCTAATACATGGAAAGAATATTGACGGAAAGTTTGGGAACATGTAGCACATTCTCGAAGCTTTGGTTTGTGAGTTCAACTCTTTCTTTGTCGGTGACCTTAACTGGAGAGTCATCCCCTATCAGAATGGGAGGACATTTTCATGTGTCCAATGAAGAGTAGACTTCTTTTCTAGATTCCATGTGGTGTGATGCACCTAAATATACAATCCAATCATTGGGAGAGGAGTTGATGGCAATCAAAGCATGGCTAGAATTACCTTTCTTGGGATTTTGATCTTCTGGCTTCTTCTTCTTGGAACCTTMRAGGATRYGATCTCCAAGGTTGTTTTGTTGAAGTATTTGGGCCATTTGATATATMKGTTTCTACATACATGTGKATTYTGAATGGAATCCTTTATGGAAGTAAGTGCATTTCTCTCCTTTTCTTCCCTTTCCACCTTTGGATCCAGAGGAATCGTTGAAGGGTTTTGAGTACCCTTCCTTCTTTGGATTTGCATGTGCCTTCCTTTTGTGTTGGTTTTTAGATTTCTGATTTTGGTGACTACTACCATATTGCACAGCAAGTGCATGCGCCTTTGGGCCTTTGATTTTTCCTATGTTGATGAGCTTGTTCTACTCTTGCATCAAAGACTCAATAAAGATCTCAAGAGAGGGAATCTTCCAAGTGGCTCTAGAGGCGAGCCTAACTGAATGAAATATGGATACAAACACTGAGTATTCCGGAACAAGTTTGGAAATAATGGTAATAACCATTTGTTTCTCCTCCTTAGATTTATCAACCCCACAAACCTTGAGTTGCGACAACAAATCCTTATATTTTGTAAAGAAATCTTGGATATTTTTGAAGGTTTTTGGATCCAAAGTGAGCAATTCCACCTCAATTATATGTCCCCTCATCTCGTCCTGTTTTCCAAAAAGTCCTTCCATGTTGGTCCAAACTTCATTGGGGGTTTTATAAGAGGATATGTGAAAGACGAGCT
>JZKD02S1804918.1:54892-72744 GCA_000966675.3 Picea glauca | reverse complement strand
ACCTCCTCTTTGTCCATAAGTACCTCATTTTTCCCTTCAAGCTCTTTTAATGTTTGAAATTCCTCCTCAAAGAAAACCTCTACCTCATTGTTTTCGAAGAGAGGTTTTACTCCCTTTTCCACTTATTTTAGGTCTTTTTCTTTTCTTTTCTTTTCTTTTTGGCATGGTTCCTTGTCTACTTAGCAGCTACTCCTTTCATGGTTGAATCATCAATATTTATGTCACATGGCTTCAAGAGAAAGCATCGTTGGTGAGATTTGAACTCTAGCTTCTTTGGTTTCCATAATATCGATATAAAGAAGACAAAATAATGAGATTCTTTACTCATATAAATTATTCCAAAACACTATAAAAAAAAGATATTAATAATTATTATTCATTGAAAATTATATAGCATAAGCATATAACTAGTAGAGACTAATGATGAGTGATATAGTGTGAAACCCTTAGAAAAAAAAACTACTTAAAAAAGACAGATCCATTTAAAAAATGAGAAGGAATAGGTGGAGATATCACCAACCACATAAACCACCTTGGGGATTACTAAATATACCTTAATCCAAGGTTTGAAGTTTGATAGAAAATGAAAATTATTTATGTATTCACTTTGTTGGGTGATTCATAATATAGATAAAAAATTAGCGAGGAGACATCTAATTTTGTAGAAAACTTATTTTTTGTTCTTAAAATTTGGTGATACAAAAAGTTTCATTTATTTGGAACTTTGATATAATCTTTGACGGTCTAAGTCAATTCAGAATTGGGCAAAGCCTCTAGGAGCAACATTCAACCATGCATGGAACTTCAATCATGGTGGAACTCTAATCATACATGAAATTCTATTAGATTCTTATCAGAGTTGTAGCCACATTGCTACAAGATTAACTTTCTATATTTAGGGTATTATAGAGAGACCTTCCCCATCCTTTTATAAAATTAATATGCCTTGACTAAGAGGAAGCCATCACACCTCAACTTGTTAGATATCCTACAAAAGACAATTATTCATATAGATCTAAGACATTCGTAGATTATTACCATCTCAATTGCTTAATAGATAATGTTAATACTTGTCACAAGAATACTCTAGAGAGATGGTAGGTTGTTAGTCGAGAGGATTACTAGGCTTACTAGACATGTGCAAGTTTCTCATTGGTGGAGAGCATCTAATTTTTGTATCAAATTTTTCTTCGCATATAAGATTGAGGATCTTTAACATGTAGAGTCTTCATGAGACCATGGCCTTTGAGTTTGCTAGGTCATCATGAATTTGGTTGGTGCGTGAATCATCATTGACTCCATAGTTTGTTGAGATCCTTTGTATCATATTATAGTTAATTAAGGTATTATGCTTTACACTTGACTCTAACTCTAAGATTCTCTTCTTCGTGCTCTTAGAATTCTCCTTCACTAGCAAGCCCATGATATCCATCTTCAAGTCCAAATTTGTAGAATTAACATTACTATATGCATTTTTCTTACATTGATTCTAGGTTGTCTTTGATCACATTCTTATTCTCCATTATGAGGGACTCCACTACACCTACCAAAGGTGTATGTTCCCCCACATATTTTGTTCTCTTCCTTTAGGTGTTATAGCATGCTTGTTAGGGGTTTCTTCCTCACGTTTTAAGTTCTCATTGTTGTTAAAAAAGAATAGAGATATGTAAAAAAATATGTAACACCCCAGTTTTGATCCTCGAATTAGCAATGTGTATATATGTATACGATGAATGCCTTAGGACCAAATGAGGTAATATGTAAATATTGTACAATGATAATAAAATACGTCATAGGCTGCAAATGAAGAAGGATGAAAAACATGGGGGGTTATGAATCCACAAGAGAGGAATGAAAGGGGGCTTAGGGGGCTAAAGGGGGGATAAAGTAAACTAATAATATTTTATTCCTAAGTCTAATCCATTTATATTATATTATTCTAAGTCATATAAACCTTGGAGTTTGTGGGGAAGTGAGATATGTGGGATTCTTAGGAAGACATGTGGTGTGTTGTTAGCATGCAAATATAACCCATGATGTTTGGGTGGTTGTTGGAGAGTTTCCAATCATTATTCATGAAGGTGGTCTGAGGGCCTATTTTTCCATGCTATGACCATAATAGAATGATGGGTATGGTCATTATAAAAACTATGTGGGAATTGTGCCCACGTGCATGGGGAACTATTGTCAGTGACAAAATTCCATTACAACCGAAAATTCCTAGAGTCCCCAGTAGAGAGATTTCCTAACCAGTCTATGTTGGAGCCCAGAAAGGAAGTGGTATAGCCTGAGGGACTGCGTGATAGAGAAGAGGATCCCAATCCTTGGGTTTTGTAGGATGAAGGGGAAAGAGAGATGGTGGATCATGATTGTTGAGAGAGTTATCAGACTGTGATGATTAGGAAATCGAGTCGTGTGAGAGGAATAAATCCAGCCATAGGTGATTTCATCCTTATGGAATCATAGCCTCAGATTGATGTGGACCTGTTGCAGAAATATTATAGGCAATAGAGAGCCTATGGTTGGGTGGAAAGACCTTCCTTTGCAACCGGTTGGTGTTTTATTCCCATAAAGATAATTGTTTATGGTTTATTGTATTTATGTTAAACTTAATATTGTCTACTTATGAATTGAATGGTGTACTATATGCATGTATAAATATGCATTGGTATCTACAATTGTGTAATCATGTTTGCATGAGCTTACATGGTCTTCTTTGCATGCATTAATCAATTCATGGAAAGATAGTGAGGAAATAATGGTATCATATAAGAGATGTGAATTTCAGCCTAGTTAGATGGTTGGGTAAATTATAATATGGTATTAAATAAAGAGGATGAAGGAAATTTTGAGGTTTCAAGAGGTACCATGTATCCTCAAGAGTTACAAATGGTACTAGGTACATTACAAAGTGGTATCAAAGCTACTGGTTACAACACTTGGGTTGTATGGGCCAGGAATCAGATTGTATAGAAAGAAGTTACAAGTTGTAGATTATGCGTTTGACAAATTTCTCAAGGAGAATAATTGGGGAAGTGTTATGAATCTAGTGAGTGTTGGAATGATGGCTAATTTCCTAAATTAGATTCTTGTTATAGTATATAGAGGCATGAATCTTATAATTCATGGTTACAGTGTTTGACCTGCATAAAATCCGGGGAAAATTTAAAATTTGGAGAAAATCCCCAATTATGGATGAAATCTAGAGGTTAGTTGGCATAGCGACAGAGAATTTGGTTGGAACATGGGTGGAATTTGGCTAGAGAGAGAGAGAGAGAGAGAGAGAGAGAGAGAGAGAGAGAGAGAGAGAGAGAGAGAGAGAGAGAGAGAGTTAATTAAATTATGTGGACTTTTGCCTCTTATGTGGACCCTGTAATGTGGTGTGGACTGATAGGTTGACATGGAGGTATTAAGTTGGTTTCGTGTGGAGACGGGGTGCACAGGTGGCAACCATGAGGTAGGGTCGAGGGTGGCGGAGCTAGTTGGGCCTCCAAATGATGATAAGCAATTTGTGGAGGCTAAGGAGGCTGTATTTCACGAGGCACAAAGCCTTCATAATTTTTTCCAGGTGATGCATGTCCCCTGGGAAATAAGTGGTTTGAGAAGGCCAGGGGACATTTTAACCAGTATCACATTATGGCTCTACAATTGATCTCAACCATTGATCTGAGATCTATCATGGGAGCATGTGCGTTAGTAGAGGAATGTTAGAGATGGGACCCCCCAATCACATTGGTCAATACTCCTGCACCAACTGTAAGACATGAGGACATAAGTGGATCCCATGTCACATTCACAATTAGGATCATGCTAGGTGGGAGGAAAAGGACCAAAAGGTATCGATGGTCCATATTAATCAATGAATTTATAAAGTGAATTGGGAGGAAGGTAAGGGGCCCCACAAAGTCTTGACATGGTAGGTGAGGAGGTCAAGGAGGTGACATGGAAGACGTAAGTGATGACACGTAGGACCCTACTACCATATCATCAGCCATGTGCCATCCCACATCAATAAAGGTACCATGTCATTGAGGGTATAATATTCTTAATAAGAAATAAGTCTTGACCCAAAATCTTATTTTGGTCATAACATGAGCAATTTAAGTCAAATTCAAGTGAAATTTTAGGTGTAGGTCTGTAGTAATGAGGACTATGAAAGTATCAATGACAGTCATTGGATGATTTAGGTCAAGAATCCTAGAAAATACAAGTTAGTGGTTTTTAAAGAACTGGGAGTAGTCATAGACAAAGGCTCTGTTGATGATAAAATTTGGACAATAAGTAATAGGCCCAAGCATGAAGAAAATCAATGGAGAGTTTCACCAACTTCCAAAGGGTTTGGAATGGAGTTTAAAAAACATGCCAAAATCCACTATTCCGAAGGACTTTTTATGGATTTTCGTAATCTTCAATGGAGGAAAAGGGACCTAAGATCACCAATCTAGAAAAAAAAATTATAGTCAACATTTGATGTCCTCAACAATCTAGATGACTTTTCCTTACAATTTTTTTTCCAATTTTTCTTTGTTTGGAAGATAACAGTTTTGGCTAAAAATTATAATTCTAGAAAAAGTGCAAAAAGGGCAAAGTTGACAATTCTAGATTGATGTAGAAAATGATATAGCATCACATTTCTAATTTGAAAGTTTTTATGTACTCACAATCATGAGTATTATATGTGCCAATACAAAAAAAATCTTGGATCTTGTCGTATTTTCTTTTATAGGTGGTAGAAGTTGCTCTCCAACTCTGATTGTGTTGATTGCGCCAGTGAGAAAAGTGCAGAAAATGGGCAAAAATGATCATTTCTGAGAGCTAGAAATTTTAGCTCTGAGATTATATTAGAGCACGAGTATAGCCATTGGAAAGATAATTGAAAGGACAATATGCATGAAGTCTTATATGAGATGTCTCTAACAGTTCTATTTGTATGCACACTTCTTGTAGAATCAACATTACAACCAAGACAAATAAAGCTCATAACTGAATAGAAACATTTAGGAAGAGACCTTATAGTCATGAAGAAGAAGTTAAGGGCATGAATATTAGTATGGGAAATGAAGAGACAAATTCTAATGRACACAAAGACAAAATGGAGCCATTAGAGCTGCTAGAAACCATGAGGAGTTTGAATACARAGGTATAGAGTTATAAGTTGATAATGCAAGGTTGTTAAAAGCCTAGCCYGAGGAAMAAAATCAACTAAACACTCAAYTGCAATAGAGTTTAAATCGGTTGTAGAGGAACATAAATAATGGATTGGGTTGAAGGCATGAAMAAGMAGACAAATCTCATCCAAGGAGTGATAGTCATAGAATATCCAAGCACTCAAGAAGTAATACCATAACTYAAAGGCATCACCRTTCACYAAATGAATCAGCCAAAAAGTCATATGCACATGAATMATCMAAGAGTAGTTGAAGTGTCCCCAGTTAGACACTAAAGAAGAAGACAYGAGCAAGACAATTTGCAAAGAGAGCTTAGGATCTTAAGCTGCCAACTTTTGACGATGAAAACAAAAGCAGAGAGGATGTTGAAGCTTGGTTTCCATGGCTGAGAAAATATTTTCARTTGATAACTACTCATCAAATTTAGAAGTTAGGATTGTTATATACCATCTACAAGGAAATGCTTCTATGTGGTGGAATCAACTAAAGCAAGTTAAACACATTAATGAGAAGAGRATTTCTTGAAGAAGTTCAAGAAGTATTTCTAGTAGCAATATCTTTCCRAGCACTAATATCATCTATGATAAGAAGATGCAAGAGTTATTTGAACTCAAGTTGGGAAATATGACCATGGAGGAATATGAAAAGAAGTTTTTGGAGCTTCTAAGATATGTGGGCTTTATCAAAGAGGAGAAAGTGAAGATAAAAAGATTCTTAAGTGAATTACCATCATTTTATAGAGACAAGATCCAATTTGATAAACTTGAGACTATTGAATAGACCATCAAGAAAGACAAATACCTATATGATCAAAACAAAGACAAAACCATTTTTAGAAGTCTTGAATGTTAGCCTCATAATCCTAAAGTTCTATAGTCTAAGTATTTTCTAGATTAAATATTTTTAGAAATTTAGTTTATTCTAGTTTGTTAGGATAATGACACCTAGCTTCTATGTAAAGGACACCTATCATACTCATGTGATTATGTGATTGGTTGTTCTCCTAGATTTTAGTTTAGAGTTGAGCTATATAAATTAGCTCCTTCTTCAAGTGAGGTTAAGTAGATTAGGAGTTCTCACCTCAGATTGTAATCACTTTTTCCTTATTAATAAAATTACATGTCTGAGGACACTTTGTCAACATGGTATCAGAACCATGGTGAAATGGTGATGGAAGGATTGGTGGTGGATTGAGGAAGCAAGGAAGTCTCCACAACATCATCCAGGATCTCTTCAGATTTAAGGACAAAAGTATTGAGGTATTTATGTTATTAATTCAATAAGGAAAAGGTTATTTTGATTACAACACTTGTTTTTTTTGTAAATTTTGACAAGATAAATCATCATTTTCAACAGTTAAAAGTTTTTTTATTAGATCTATTATTTATTTGTTCTCGTTCGAGATAATTTTCTGATCAGATCTACTTTGTTTAACAAGTAGATCACTTGTAATCCAAGTAGAGGGCTCTTTTTATAAAAATTGTTTCAGATCTATGTAAATCTGGCAATTTATTGTTAAAGAGATATATCTTTTGATAAATCTCAATCTCCATGCTTCAATGCTTCAAGATCTATGTAAATTGCTGCATATATGTAAAAATCTGGCAATCTACTTTTGTAAATTAAAAATAAAATAAAATAAAAATCTAGCTCTAGCCATCGTTTTTTCTTCTTTTATATGAGATCTATACCACCTTTCTTTCTCCGTGATCCCACTCATGTTAGCGATCTCAACGACTTCTGCAATTGTAGCAATCTGTTTTATGTTTGAATCTGGAAAAGGCAATCGATCCACATCAATTCAGATCCAAGATCCTGAATCAAAATGCATCCAAATTAGAGGAATCCCACAAGTGTGGCACCGATCCTAACACGCGACCAAATCTAGCGATTGCTGCACTTAGAAAACAAGATCCTTGGACATATCTGATCACATCTCTAGAGAGTTCTAGGTACCCTTCCCAAGTTCTTAAAAGGTCGATGAAGCTGCAATTTCCTCTCACACATGCATATACAAAGAAGGCCCAAAACCATTGATCTCTGGTGCAAACAATATGTACATGTTTGATCTCTCTTAGGATAAGATAGAGACTAGCTGCAGTAGGGGCACCTATTGCAACAAAAACGCACAAATCCACTCCAATAGTTGGGCACTCTGATCTCTTATAGCCCCACTTAAGACCACAGAGCGCATACTGCGCAAAACAATTCACTTGCAGAAGTAGCACGACTACCATCATGTGTGCCCACTCATGAGGTTTGTAAGTCTCGTTTTTGTAGTAGACCTTTCTAAGAATGAGAATTTCCTTTGATTTCCATCTATAGAGAAGTGAAAGACCATAACAACGTTGTGGGTGTTGATAAAGGCACATCATGGTAAAGAGAGCATTTAGAATTTGATTATTGACCTCAAAGAAGATTCTAGATGGCATTCTGGCCCACTTCGACGAAGAGAACAAGCTCCAACATATATTTTAATAATTCTTTTGGTCATATTCATTTCCAACCATTTACAGTATGACTTTATTGTAAATATTTAAATGATTAGAGTGATAAGAGTTTAAAAATGGAATGATAAGTGGATTTTACATTAAATAACGTTTTTTCTAAAAGGAGGACTTTTGTATTAAGAATTTGGTTTACTATTTGTGAAAAGTTTCTTTTGAAAAGTCACCAGAGACTTCATTAGTTCCAGGGGGCATTTTTGTATGAAAATGATTTGAGTGGTCAACTTTTGAGAAATTTTACTTCATGTTATTAAAGACTTTACCACTTTAAAGAGGGACATATCTTCTATTTGTAAAAGGCTATAAGTCTTGTAAAATGATCAAATTTCAAAAGTTTTGATTGTAACCGTGAAGCTCAAAAGTTGAGAAGAGTCCAGTGAAATACTCTCTCAAGCTTCTTTTTTTCAACGAAACTTTTAAAGGGTCAAGGCCAAGCCCTTAAAAGTGTTATTTTTGCATGGATTGTGTACTCTTATTTTTGGTGCCTTGTGTCTCTCTTTTGGAGTTTTGTGGATTATTCACTTGCAATCTTGCAATAAACATCATGTCTAAATTAATCAATTTATTCACRGAATCAGATAAGTTAGATGGACCCAAGAATTACAAATCTTGGAGTYGGCACATGCAAAACACTTTGATCTATAATGAATTATGGTGTGATATTTGTGATGGTGATACTRCTCCAACTAAGCCAACCAAYGCTACTTCTTTAGCTAAATGGAATTTGAAAGATGAAAAAGMGCTTGCTTTGCTGCACTCTTCTGTAACTGAACACATGTTTGTACATATTGAGAATTCCAAAGATGCATGGTTTKCTTAGAATATGTTCAAGAAGCTTTTTGATACTCCTGCTGCATCTCATAGAGTTGATCTACAAATGAAATTKCTTAAACAAAKATTAGCATATAATGGTGATGTATTAGAATACATTTCAAGAATTACGAACATTCATYAGGAAGTCATCAAAGGCGGTTTTCCTAAACTTGAAGATARTTTTCTAGTCTCCATTATGATAAATGGCTTGCCTCRATATTATAAGCATTTTCTTGARACTTTGCAAATATTTGATAAGTTATCAACTGTGACTTTTGATTCACTTAGTGAATTAYTGGCTAAACATAGTAAATCTTTTGGAAAACAAAAACAAYYARGAGAAGATCTTMTTTTCACTAAAGCTGAAAGTTCTAAAGGAAGAGGAAAATCAAATTTTGGAAATTTTTAGAATCAGTCTTCTAATCGAGGTCGTGGCAGAGGTCATGGTCAAGGTAGAGGTCATAGCAATTTTAATAAAAAAAAATTCAAATTAATCCTCCCAATAATAATGCACAGTCAAGAAGAGGCGGAAATTTCAGTCAAGTGAGATGTAAAAGATGTTTAAAGATGGGTCATTATGCATCAAATTGCCTTACAAGCAATGATCAATTGCCAAAGTTTAAGCAGACATCAAATTCAAATTCTCAACAATCAACTCAATATGCAAAGGATCAATATTACCAGGATGATCAATATGAATATGTTTTTTCAGCAGTTCAACATGAAGATTCATTTGAAAATGATTGGATATTGGACACAGGGGCTACTCAACATATGACTTATTGCAGAGACTATTTTTTGAATTATCAAGATGTTCAACTAAATCCCATTTATTTAGATGATGATACAACTCATATACCTCAAGGAAAAGGTTCTGTGAAATTCTTTCTCCCTGGAATTGGTGAAAAATGGATTTTAAATGTTTGGTATGTACCAACTTTTAAGAAAAAATTGTTATCCTTAGTCACAATCAGAGAAGTTAGAAATCAAATCGTCATGAAAGATGGTTTGGTGAAGATTAAGTCAGAGAAGGATAACTTGAAAATAATCATGGCAGGATATGAAGATGGGAAGTTACTAAGAATGAATGGGAAAGTTATCCAAAGAAAGGAAGAGTTTGCAGCAATAGTGAATTCTGAAATGTCTTCATTCATATTATGGCATTTACGATTTGGTCACTTAAACTTTGATAGTCTCTTGAAACTTAAGTCCCAAGATTTGGTAAATGGTTTTCCAACTTTCAAGAAAGAAAATTCCAAGTGTGAAGCTTGTATTTTTGGCAAGCAAAAGCGAGAAGCTTTTCCAACCAACTCATGGCGACCAACAAAGTATTTGGATTTGATTCACAGTGATATATGTGGTCCAATGGAATCTTATTTCGGTGGATGTCGATACTTTATATTGTTCATTGATGACTACACTAAAATGATATGGGTGTACTTTTAAAAGGCAAATTCTGAAGCTTTTGAAAAGTTTAAAAATTTTCAACACATGGTTGAAAATGCAACAGGAGAAAAGGTTGCATCTTTGAGAACATATAATGGAGGTGAATTCACTTCAATTGAATTCAATAATTAGTGTCAAGATAATGCAATCAAGAGGCAACTAACAAATTCCTATACTCCATAGCAGAATGGAGTTACTGAAAGGATGAACATAACTCTCATGGGCATGGAAAGAACTATGATGCAGTTTAAAGGGTTGAGCACAAAATATTGGGTTGAAGTAGTCCATACTGCAGTTTATCTCAAAAAACGATCACCTACATCAGCTTTAGATGGACAAACACCTTATGAAGCTTGGTACGGTTTTAAACCCAAGGTAAACATCTTAGGGTTTTTGGCTCAACATGTTATGCTTTAGTTCCTAAGGAAAATATGACTAAATTAGAAAACCAAAGTATGAAGTGTACCTTAATTGGATACTCTGATGAAAAGAAAGGGTATCGATTGCTTTCAGATGGAAAATTCATTGTCAGTAGAGATGTAATTTTTTATGAAATTGAAAGTAACATTTTAGATGAGATTAATCATCTCCTTAGTCGTTTAGAGAAGAAAAACACTAAGGGAAAAGGTAAGAATATCAAGTCAAAGCAAACATTTTTGTTTGAAAAAGAATGTGTTTCTCCAGAAGACATCTCTTTATCAAAAAGTTCTTCTGATTCATCTAAAAATGAAACTACAAAAGACTCTTTTGATACTGAATCTTCAAAAGAATCTTCTCCAACCTCAGATATTTCAGATGAAAGAAGAACCTCATTTTTTGAAAATCCTCTTTTCAATAATAATGGTGATTCATATCCTCAATCCCCTCAACATAAGAAGCTAAAGCGGGCCAAACAACTTCTCAAAGATGTTCATTCGGATGAAATTAACAAAGCAAGAACTAGGGGATCTTCAAGAGCAGGAGCAAATTTTGCTCATGCTTCCATTGAACCTACTTCTTTTGTTGAAACAACCAAACATAAAGAATGGTAGGAAGCAATGATTAATGAACATGATTCAATAATTGTAAATGGGACTTGGAACTTAGTTGATTGTCCACATGATGTTAAGCCCATCGGTTGTAAATGGGTTTATCGAGTAAAGTACAAGCCTAGTGGTAAAATTGACAAGTACAAAGAAAGACTTGTTGCTAAAGGTTTTGATCAACATGAAGGAATTGATTATGAAGAAACTTTTGCACCCACAGATAAATGGAATACTATCAGAATAGTTGCACATAATGGTTGGAAATTACATCAAATGGATGTCAAAAGTGCCTTCCTAAATGGTGATCTAAAGGAAGATATTTTCATGACTCAACCACAAGTGTTTGAAGCTAAAGGACAAGAACATAAAGTTCGCAAACTTGTGAAGGTTGTATATGGTTTGAAACAAGCTCCTCGAGCTTGGCATGCAAAAATGGATGAGTACCTATGAAAGGTGGGTTTTCAGCGAAGTGAATCAGATGATGCATTGTATTTTTGAATGCAAGATAAGCACATGGTGAAACTTGTACTCTATGTTGATGACTTAATCATAACATGAAATAATGAAGCTCACATCAAACAGGTTAAGGAAGAACTTAAAGAAGGGTTCAAAATGATTGATTTAGGGACACTTCATTATTATCTTGGAGTTGAAGTATCTCAACATCTTAACCAAATATTCCTTAGTCAAACTAAGTATGCCACTAAATTGTTAAAGAAAATTGGCATGGAAGATGGTAAACCTTCTCTTACCCCCATTGAACAAAAATTGAAACTTTCAAAGTTTGAAAGGGGGGAATTGGTAAACAATACAAAGTACATGCAATTCGTTGGAAGTCTCATTTATTTGACAAATACTCTACCATATTTGTCATATTTTGTCAGTATAATTTCAAGGTTTATGCAGGAACCAAGGGAAAGTCATTGGAATTCAACAAAAAGGGTACTAAGATACATTCAAGGTATAAAAGATTTTGGTCTTCTCTACAAAAGATTTTTTTTTTACACTTGTTGGATATTCAAATGTTGATTTTGCAGGTGACATTGATGATAGAACATCCACTTCAGGTTATTTAATGAATATGGGTTTAGCAACAATATCTTGGAATTGCAAAAATCAAAGAACAATTGCCAATTCTTTAGCCGAGGCAGATTACATATCAGCTTGGGAAGCAACATGTGAGATTGTATGGCTACGCAGAATTTTACAGAATCTTGGTGAAACTCAAAAATCACCAACTACTTTATTGATCGACAGTCAGTCAACATTAAAGATGGCCAAGAATCTAGTATTTCATTCAAAGACTAAACATGTTGATACCAAGTACCACTTCATCAGATCGCTCATCATCAAAGACATCATCAAGCCTCAATAATGTCCGTCTGAAGATCAAACTTCAAATATTTTTACCAAACCTCTTGGTAGAATAAAGTTCACTAAGTTCATAGATGAACTTGGTATTTGTAAAAATGAACTTTCGGATTAAAGGGGGGATTGTTAGCCTCATAATCCTAAAGTTCTATAGTCTAAGTATTTTCTAGATTAAATGTTTTTAGAAAATTAGTTTATTCTAGTTTGTTAGGATAAGGACACCTAGCTTCTATGTAAAGGACACCTAGCTTCTATGTAAAGGACACCTAGCTTCTATGTAAAGGACACCTATGTGATTGGTTGTTCTCTTATATTTTAGTTTAGATTTGAGCTATATAAACTATCTCCTTCTTCAAGCGAGGTTAAGTAGATTGTGAGTTCTCACTTCATATTGTAATCACTTTTTCCTTATTAATAAAATTATGTGTCTGAGGACACTTTGTCAACATTGGAAATATAAGGAGAAGGAAAAAATGGATCAGAGGAAGAAATGATTTAAACCTCCTTTCTTCAGAAACAATGTTAATACATATCAACAAAGTCAGCTAGCTCAAAGTGAATCCAAGATGGCATAATCCTTGGGGAAAAGGGAAAGGCAGTCAATCAAATGTTGGGAATATAAAGGATACCATATGTACATAGGTTGTCCTCACAAGGGAGATAGAATAAGGACTATGCACAACTTACAAGAGGCAACTACAATGGAAGACGTGGGCCGAAACATCCTAAGAAAACATGTAGCCTTGGAAAATCGACAGGTAGACCATCAATGGAACATGATTGAGGTTGAAAGTAAGATTGTCAATCAACATGTTGAAATTTTAATTGATTCAAGAGAAAGTCATAGTTATATTTCCCCTAATTTGGTTGAACAATTTGATTTGAAGAGAAGCAAGATGGAGAAATCATGGTTGGTTCAACTAGACACTGGGACTAAAAGGAAAATCAATGAGATTGTTAAAGGTTGTCCATTAGATATGAATGGTGTCGACAATATGGTAGATTTGAACATCATACCACTTGGATCATGCGATTTCCTCAATGGAATGGATTGGTTGGATGTGTATCATGATATTTTAGATTGCCATAATAAGTCTTTTACTTGTCTTGATGAAGAAGGAGAACAAAGGACAATGAAAGGAATTATGAGACCTATATAAACAAGGGAGAGTTCATCCTTACAAATAAAGAGATGCTTTAGGAAAGGATGCCAATTATATGCAACTCATGTGGAAGAGCCAACCAAAAGAAAAATCCCAAGTCTTGAGGAATTTTCAGTGTTGTGGGAATTTGAAGATGTACTTGGGGAGATTTACCACCAAAGAGAGATATAGATTTCTCTATTGATTTAATGCTTGGAGTTGCCCCAATATCAAACACTTCATATAGAATGAGTACACCAAAATTGAAGGAGCTACAAATGAAAATAGAAGAATTATTAAAGAATGGGCATATACACCTAGGTGTCTCACATCAGGGAGAACCAATACTTTGTGTAAAGACTAAAGATGGAACATTGAGGTTGAGCATTGATTTTAGACAGCTGAAGAAAGTCATCACGAGGGATAAATATCATCTACCCAAAACTTATGACTTGTTTGATAAACTAAGAGGAGAAAATATATTCTGAAAGATAGATCTAAGATGTGGCTATCGTCAGGTAAGGATAAAGTAGGAAGACATGATAAAGATATATTTCAGAACCAAGTATGGACATTATGAATTTGAAATGGTTCCATTTGGATTGACAAATGCACCAAGTTCCTTCATTTTTTTAATGAATTATATATTTAGAAATTACATGAATAAGTTTATCATTATAATTCTGGATGGCATTCTTATTTATTACAAGTTAGAAGAGGAGCATGAAGAGCAATCGACATTGTTAGTACAAGTGCTAAGAGAGAACTGATTGTATGCTAAGTTAAGCAATTGTTATTTTTATTAGAAGCAGATCCATTACTTGGGACACATAATTTAGAGGAAGGAATAACAATGGATCCAAAACATAACATAGGTAGAGTCATTCATGGGGCTTGCTAGATATTGTAGGAGATTTATAGAAGGATTCTCCGAGATTGATCATCCCATTACACAATGACAAAATAATTGAATTAAATTTGAATGGACACCAAAGTCTGAAGAAATTTTCCAGCTATTAAAGGACTTGCTTACTAGTGCACCAATTTTGAAGGTTGTTGATGCAAATGAAGATTTTGTGCCACATATAGATTCTTGCAAAGAGGGACTTGGTGGAGTCCTTACCAAAAATGAACATGTGATTTGTAATTGACCTCAATCCATGAACAACAATTTGCCTAGTTTGACTGCTTACCTCCCTTACATCCAAGGAGTAACTAATAGATTGAAAAAGTCTTGAGTAAGAAAGAGATCGATACCTCTTTCAAGCCACCAAAAACCATTAAACAAAAAATGAGATTTGTTAAAGACGAACTTGACCATTACAAATATAAAGGAGTATACAAAGTTGAGTGCTCATGTGGAAAATATTACATTGGAGAAACTGGTTGCTCCTTCAAGTTAGGATTAAAGAACATGAAGTTGACATCAAGAATGAACGCACCCAAACCTTAAGATTAGTTGAGCACTCTCTTTTAACAAAACACCATGTACGCTTAAAAGACACCAAAAATTCTAGCAGAAGAAGATCACTTCTTCAAACACCGAATTAGTGAAGCAATTGAAATCATCAAACATTCCAACAAACTGAATAGAGATAATGGTCTCGAAATTAGTGAAAGTTGGATACCCTTGATTCACCAGGGAAGTAATAGGAAAGCATAATCAAGTTTGCTCTTGATGCCCCTCATTCCTTTTATTGTATTTTTTGTCTTATGTTTCCTATCTAGTACCACTAACATTAAATTTACTTTAGGTTCATTATTAATATTAATATTAGGGTTTTATTTAGTAATTCGATTTGGTTGGATAGCACACTAGGAGGTTATGTTATAGAATTTGCAGTAGAATGTACTCAATCATACAGTGTCATAGAAAATGACTTTTTCAAAGGTATGCACGGGAGGTTCTTGAAATCATTCGATACATGGATAAAGATGCTATTGTGTGAAAAGAACATGATGATAATGGAATTTGATTGCTAAGGGGTTCACGCACATAGGAGAACCGGGGGATGATAGGAGGGTCATCTGAAAGCATGAAGATGAAAGAGACATGTAGGGACCGAGGATGTAAGAAGAGGGTATACCAGAGGAAGAATATGAGTTTGGAGAGTTACGCAGAGGGAGGAGGTACAAGAGGCAAAAGATTGGGGTTGAGAAAGGAGATCCGCACAGTGAGACAGAGGGGAGAGAACATTTCACACTAGTATGAATCTTGGAGGTACCATACATAGGATGTGAAGAACCAAATATCAATATAGCATAGAAAAACCTTAGAATAAGTACTCAATGCCTTGAAAAAGAGAGCATTTCAGATAATAAGCGTCTTCGAGGGGGAAACCTCCTTATACACCACATAAATGTCCCAATACAAGATGATTCCAAATGAAAATGTCTCCTTGGTATATATAGGAGACTAGGAGGTACAATTACAACTAATGGACCCAAGCCGACATAAATAAAATAACATTACTAATGTAATATGCCCCAATTAAGGGGTAATGTGCCACTATTTAGGGCTTAACATAGGAGGAGAAGAAGAGGAGTTTCAGTCCATCCCAATAATAAAAGAACCAGTAAATCCTACTCAAACAAGATCCCGTGTCGGATCCATGACCCCGTGTGCGTCGCCATAATAAGAAATAATGGTTGAATATTTGTCAAAAGCAATTGTAGTTAGCCAAGGAGGACCGAGTAGTAGCAGTCAAAGTTGTGGAAGTAGTGCACAAAGTCAGAATCAGAGTCAACCAACATCAACAAGAGGAGGGACTACACAAAGCAACATGGTTGGGGTAGAAAATACTCTTATACTTCTTGAGTTCCAGGGAGTTGGGTCAAAGGACCCGGAACAACACTTGTTTGTTTGCGAGACGATTTGGGATGCAAAGAACGTACATGATGAAGCGGTGAAGATTGTGCAATTAGCGACAACATTTAGAGGTTGTGCTCTAGTATGGTATCTGAAGTTGTAGAGCACCATGCCTACAGGACATGTCAAGACTTTGGCAGAGATTAAGAAAGCACTGCTGAAGGAGTTCAAGAAGCCAAATTCTAAGTCACAACACATCACAAAATTGAACGAGATAAAGCAGGTACAAACATACTCGGTATGGGATTACGACCAAAGATTTAAGGATGTGATGGGTATATTGAATCTCCAGATTCCAGATCAACAGTATCAAGAATGGTTTATTGCAGGGATTCTACCACACATTCGTAGACCATTGATCCAACATTAGGTTGTGTTGTAGCCCGAGGCACTAGAAATTGTGATGAAACTGGAGTCGTCTCTGGTGGGAGACAGTGGGGAAATGGTGCAAGTTCAGACGTAGTTGGATGCATTTAAAATTCAACTAGCATAACTAACAAAGGGAAAGAAGAAACGTGGGAAAGTCTTGCGTACAAAATGTAGGATTGAAGGCCATCTAAAGGATGAATTCCCAACATTCATGCAATATTTGGAAATAGGAGCACCGAATCCATTAACGGGAGGAGGATACTGCAAGATATGTAAGAAATGGGGCCATCACCCAACTGAGTGTCCACTAATACAGAAGTATCAGAGTATGCCAAAGAGATTTTTTGCATTTTTTTCAAGTTTGTAGGACACAAAGAGAAGGATTGTTGTGTGTTCGACTTAATGAGGGAGCACACATCAAATATGTACAAGACCTAGGAAGATAATATTGTAGCCGAAGCAGGGGGTCTGCAATACAACAATCAAAGAGGTTTTAATCAAGGGAACATAGGAAACTTTGGCAGAGGCCGAGGTAGAGAGAATTTTGGTAGAGGAGGAAGAGGACTGATTATATGCTATAACTATAATCAACCTGGACACTTGGCCCACAACTGCCAGAATCCATGTACGACGTGCACATATTGCATAGCATTGGATCACTCGATAGAAAACTATCCCCAACTAGTTACAAAGTGGCAGGCCAGAGGAAACCAGAACCTGAATCCGAGTGTTATCACTGAAATTTCGTCCGCAAATGGTTACAAGAATTCAACATCGCCAAACAGTTATGAAGTCATCCATGGACCTGAATTAACACAAAATCATTCATAAAGGGTCAAAAACTATACAAAATAGTGAAAAATTGAAGAGCGCTATGAAGACACTAGGCGCGCACGCACATGCGCGAAACAGAAACGCAAGATTCACACACATGCACACGATGCACGACTATTGTCGCAAAAAGCCGCGCACCTGAGAAACGACGCATTTATGAGAGTGGTCGACCTCCCACCCACTTCTGGTTCAGCTTCCAAGCTGATTTGACACTCAAATCTGGACTGGATTCGAATGGATGGCTGGTCAAAGACCTAGAAATGCCCTAATTAGCCTCTTTACACACTACAAACTAGTTGAACAATAGC
>JZKD02S1804918.1:39594-50646 GCA_000966675.3 Picea glauca | reverse complement strand
TGGGCCACCGCCGGCACCCCCCATACACCCACCTATTCAAACAAGTTCTGGTAGCCCCTCTACCTTAGCTTATAGTACTAGATAAAGCACCATGCCTTCCTATGTACCTTACAGATCGTTACCACCACAAAATCTGTACTTTCCATTTCCTGGCCCCCCACAACCCATGGCTCCCCCACATCCTCATGTTGGGGTGAATTTCGTTCAACCCTCTCCCGTTCAGCAATATCAAAATTTCGAACAGATGAATATGGAAAATCCAACCCATCCGTCGAACAATGCCAAAAGGAAAGGACGAAGCAGGAACAACAACAACCCAGGCCAAGGCGGGAATCAACCCCAGCAGAACCAATCTGCTGGGGGCAACCAGAACCAGGGGAATTAGAACCCCCAGGGGGGCAATAATAATAAGCGTCAAGGGAGAAATAACAATACTGTTAAAACCAACTTCCCTTGTGCCCTTTGTGGTAAGTTCAGCCATTACACTCATCATTGCCCCCAAATTTCTGATTTCAAACAGTTGAAAGACTCAGGTAGTCTACCCCATCCTCCAACACCGCCTGCCCCTCAGCAGGCACCACAACAATATGTGCAACAACCCCCCCCTGCTGTGTTGCAAAATCCTATTCGATACCAAGGTGTGATAAACACCCAACAGGATGCACAACATCCCCCACCTCAGGTGGGACAATACCTCCACCCCAACAATCCAACAGATCGCACGATCCTCCTCACTAGTGAGGAAGAAATCCTTCTGCAAACACGTAATCGTCAGTATCATGCACCCGTTGAGTCACCTCCCATCCCTCCAGAGACAAACCCTGCACCGATGGGACCCCCGTTGGTGATCCCTCGCCCTAACACAGAGCCACCTCTTCGCATCCCTCGCATCCCATTACGCAGGAATGTCCACAACCCACAGGCTAGGGAAGCTCAAAATTACAGTTTGGTTGACGACTTAGCACAATCCCCGACTGCCATGTCTGTTTTGGAAGTCCTCCAGACTTGTCCAACTCAGCGGAAATCATTAATTTCTGCCTTGGGGGCAGTCGACCCCGCAGATACTCGACTCATTACCTTTGATCTCGACAGCGGAGAACCTCGCCTTCCCGCCTTTATCGCTTTTCAAATCCCAGTAAAAATACAGAAAATCACAGTTCATCGGTGTATCATTGATGAAGGTGCATCTACATGCATTATGTCCAAATCAGTATGGCAGAAACTTGGTTCCCCCGAACTCATACCCTCTTCCATTACCTTACGAGCTTATGACGGACGACCATCGTCTCCTGAAGGGCTCTTCCAAAATGTCCCCGTCGAACTCGGGGGCAAGACTATTCTCATTGACATCAAAGTTATCGACGCCCCACTCGATTATAATATCATGTTCGGTCACAGCTACATGTACGCTATGAAGGCAGTTGCCTCTTCCGTCTTTCAGACAATGATGTTCCCCCATAATGGGAAGATCGTTACCATTGACCAAATCTCACATTATGAGCCTAACCCATCTGCCAACATCGATAACATTCTCCCTCTCATCCACACTAGTCATGACGCATACCCACTCGTTGAGATGGGTCCTGGAATTTTCAAAGATCCATCATTGTTAGGAACTTACCATGGAGCACCACCGCTCCTTCATCCTTCCAATCAAGTATGCATCGTATCATCTAACAGAACTCACACAGAGGATACCCTTCCTCCTAGGGAGGCTTCTATCATATCTGACGTCCTTCTAGTCACATAACTTCCCCCTCACGAGCCTCCTACAAACTTGTCGACCCCACCAGTCCACGATTCCACCTCTCCCCAAGGACATATCCCAGTTTGGGAGACAGTTCCCCAAGCCATCACTCAAATCCCCTTCTTTTACCCTCCACCCGACATCGAAGATTTCTAGGTAGCCGCAACGCTTTCCCTACCTAATATGGTGTTAGCAATTTCAGTTTGGTATTTACATCCACCCGAGATGGTCCCTCGACCATCCCTTCCCCCCCAAACAGAAGGAATCCCAATGACGATTCCCATACTTACTCCCACCATACCCTCTACACCCCCACTCACTAACCCCCCTGCCACAGCTGGGGGCAGGAGAAAGAAGAAGGAGCCCACAACTCCTCTTCCTCTGTGCATCCAACCTCCTTGCGCACTATGTGAGAAAGATGGACACCAAACCAACAACTGCCCATCTCTACCAGAGTTACGGAATTTGATTCCACTCAATCAAACTCCTCCAACACTCACCACTATAGCTAGTACTGCCACTACCACCCCCCATTCCAGTAGTAAAGGGTTGCGAACCAAATTCGGTTGTGCTATATGTTCCGAATATGGCCATTATACCCACCATTGCCTAGCACTGCCATGCTTTCGACAGACATTAGCCGCAATACACCAAAGCTTCTAGAGCAACCCCAGTCCCACTACATCATCCTTAACAAACATCACTGACATCCGTTATGTCACCACTTCAGTTAATGAACGTATGAGATGCCCTTGCTCTCTATGTGAATCATTAGATCACTTTACATACCAGTGTCCTATGATCATTGAATATAGGCAATGCCAATTGACCCTGCTTCAACGACCCACATAGTCGATAGTTGACCTTACCTCGTCACTAGAGGTTCTTCATGTCATTTCTCCCGAACCCGAGGCCCTTCCAACGCCTCCATAGTTCTTAGATGACTTATTTGAGGATTCACCCCCCAATCCCCCCAACTCTCCCGCTCATTCCCTACAGAAATTTTACACCCAACTACCACAGGTACTCCTCAGTACTTCAATATTTGGTTTATGTCGAGCAAACCATCACCATCTCCTTGCATTGTTCCCCCTACTTCTTCATCACCAGGGGGCAGCCACACGACAACAGTCACCGATATCACTCTTCATGACCCCTTCTATTTCCGTCACTTCCACTGTGACGAGGAAATACTTGAAGAGCTAAACAACCTTGACTACCCATGGGATGCGCTACACCACCGCGCACTCTTCTTTCCACTGGAAGCCTCCACACATCCTAACAAACACCCCATTTACTTAGTCAAAACCAAGGATTTTATCCCGTCAGGGCCTATCGACTGGTTCAAAAACCCCATTCCTGCCCCTGATGCTTTTGAAGAAAGCAACATGGCCAACATTTCCCCGACCATGAAAATCGACATTTCCATAAAAAAATGGCGTCATCGAGGAAATCACCATTGGAGCTGCTTACACTCCTCAAGAAATCACCACCTATAAATCCCTCTTCCAGGAATACCGGGATACTTTTGCCTGGTCATACACGGAAATGTCTGGCCTCGATCCCTCTATCGTCAAACATCGCATTGACACCTGGCTTGACATTACACCAGTTCGTCAAAAACAATGACCGCTACACCCATCCAAAGCAGCAGCCATCAAAGCTGAAATTGATAAATTACACGCTGTCGGGTTCATTTACCCCATCGCCTATACATCATGGGTTTCCAACCTTGTACCCGTTAACAAAAAATAGGGCACTATCTGCGTCTGCACTAACTTTCATGATTTCAATCACTCATGTCCTAAAGGCAACTTTCCAATGCCTTTCATCGATCAAATTATTGATGACTGCGCAGGCCACGAGACTCTATCCTTCATGGACAGTTTCTCTGGTTATAATCAAATTCAAATTCACCCAGCCGATCAGTATAAAACCACATTCACTACCCCTTGGGGTACTTTTGCATATCGTGTCATGCCTTTTGGCTTAAAGAATGCTGACACAACTTTCCAACGGGCTATGACATACATCTTTCACAATCTGGCTCATATCATCCTTGCATACTTGGACGATCTCACAGCTCGATCCAAGAAACACACCCAACATCTTGATGATTTATGAATCATCTTCCAACGGTGTCGTCAGTACAACATCCGCTTGAATCCTCTCAAGTGCGTTTTCTGCGTCACTGCGGAGCGCCTCCTCGGATTCATCATTTCTCAAAGTGGTATTACCGTGGACACCCTCAAAGTCCAAGCTATCACCAAAATTCCACCTCCCCAGAATTTACGTCAACTTCAGAGCCTACAAGGCAAGGCTAACTTTCTACGACGATTTGTCCTAGACTACGCCATTCGCGCCCATGGTTTCCTTCGCTTACTACGTCACGACATCCCATTTCACTGGGATGACCATGCCCAACAATCATTTGACGATCTTAAACTGGCGCTCTCCAACGCCCCTATAATTAGTGCACCTGACTACAATTGTGACTATATCCTCAACGTATCAGCATCAGCTGTGTCAGTAGCAGGAGTTCTCGTCCAGCTAGGTGATGACAATCATGAGCATGTCATTTATTACGTTAGTAAAAACCTCTCAGGGCCACCCTTGAAGTATAAACACGAAGAGAAACTAGCTCTTGCAGTCGTCCTCGCAGTCCAGAAACTGCATCACTACATTCCGCTTTACCCAACTAAGGTTGTCGCAGATTCCAAACCTATGCAACACTTGCTCAGTCGTTGACAAATTAACGACAAATTTGCTCGATGGATCGTTATCCTTCAGGAGTACGATCTGGAATTCTCAACACCCAAGAGAAAGAAGGCCCTCGTTCTTGCCAAACTTGTCACGGCCCTCCCCTCTGACACCACCAGTGCCCCTGTCAATACCGACTTTCCCGATGAACACCTCTTTTACATCACTTCGGATGATCCTTGGTACGGTGACCTCCTCGTCTACCTCTGAACTCAAAAGTTCAGTAACCACCTTTCATGAGATGATCGTCGTCGTATTCGCCATCAGGCCCCCCACTACCTCCTCATCGGAGACATCCTATACTAGTGAGGAGTCGACACCATTCTTTGTCGATGCCTGAACATTGACGAGGCCGATCGAGTCTTGAATGACTGCCACAATTGTGTATGTGGGGGCCTTCTTTCGGGAATATCCACTACTCAGAAGATTATTCAAGCAGGTTACTTTTGGCCTACCTTGTTTCACAATTGCATTTACGCTGTGAAACGATGTGAGAATTGTCAGCTTTACGCCAACAAAGCCCGAGCACCACCCGCTCTTCTTCATGCAGTCATCATTGCCGACCCTTTTTGTAAATGAGGCATCGACTTCATGACTTGTAATCCCCCTCCATCCATGGTCACAAATACATTGTTGTCGCAGTCGATTACTTCACCAAATGGGCAGAAGCTATGCCCACCTTCAACAACACCGCTGACACCGCAGCGCATTTTTTCTTTAACCACGTCATATCTCGCTTTGGAGTACCACTACAACTTGTTTCCGATCATGGGAAACACTTCGAGAATGAGATTTTCGTCGAACTCTCATCTCGGTTAGGATTCTCTCACGAGTTTGCCTCACCATATTACCCTCAGTCTAACGAACAGGTCGAAGCAGTTAACAAGATCCTCAAGACCATGTTGCAGTGCACGGTTAATAAACATAAGACCAATTGGCATCATATGTTATTTCTTACGCTATGGGATTACCGTACGGCTGTGAAAACAACTATTGGTTTCACACCATTTCATCTAGTCCACGGGGTTGAGGCCACTCTTCCCATCGAGTGCGAAATTCCCACCCTACGCACTGCAATTGAGCTATTACCCGACACTGCTCCAATGGAGCAGCGCTTGCTGAACTTAGAGTCTCTGGATGAAGATCGTCGATCTTCATTACAAAACAATGAAGCAGCTAAAAAACGATCAAAGGCTACCTTTGATCGACATGTCAACCTTCGCTCATTTCATGAAGGCGACCTCGTCATGGCTTATGATATCGCTCATGATACCTTTGGACATGGAAAATTCGAGTCACTATGCATGGCCCGTACATTATCCAACATTGCCTCACCAAAGGCGCATACATCCTGGCCTCTCCCGAAGGCCTCTCTCTCAAAGAACCCGTCAACGGGTTATACTTAAAGAAATTTTATGCTTAAACGTAGTCATTCTACTTTAGGTTATTTCTTTTATAGTGTTTTTAATCTTTTTTCCATCCCTCACGTCTAAACTATCATTTGTGATATTGACAGATGCTTCCTCCACCGGCCTACCACATCGGTTACGCCGACGGCGCCATCCGTTGGACACAAAATCTCACTTCGGCCACTTGGGCTCTCTACACCCCCTCACATGAACTACTCCATTCAAGCGACATATGTTTGGGTTCAACGGCCAACAACCAAGCCGAATACACTGCTATCATTGGCCTCCTGGCCGATGCCCAGCATCATCGTATTCGTCACCTTAGCGTCTTCCTCGACTCTCAACTAGTCATCCTCCAGCTCAACAATGTGTACCACGTACGCGATCCTTGCCTCTTTCACAAATACCTGCAGGTTAGACTGTTATCTCGACATTTTGATTCCATTACATTTACACATATTCCAAGACAATTGAATCAAATTACAGATAACCTAGCTAATATTGTGTTAGACTGGCATATATCCCATCAAGCTACCTCTACACATACATAAACATATCAAAAACCTGTCACAACATATATAGATTAGAAATCATCAATGCATTAAACAAAACACATGTAAACACCACATAGATCTCAAAATGTATACTCATGTATATATCAAAAGGTCCACAGTGCCATCCAAATGTTTACATACAAAAATACAAGTATCCGCAGGCCAGTGAAGCACCTCGGTACAAAATGGGCTCACCAGCCTATATACAAAAAATACATCAATACATAGAGCACCACTCAAGGTGCCTCTAGAGCACCACCGCCTGCCCCTCCCTCAGGCGGTGGTTGCCCACCCCCTACTGGTTCCTCCTTCCCCGGAGATAGTCGTCCGGTCATGGTAGCACCAGCTACTGCTATCCGTCGTACCACGGCCTGCCATGGCGGCATAATCCCCACACACTGCTCCAGGATGCCCTCATCCTGGATGCGCGACCACATGCCCTCAGGCACATCCTGTAACACCGCCTCTAGGCGACGACGTATGTCCTCAAAATCTACTCCGGCATCCGTCGGAGGAGCATGTGATGGCCCAGCACCAGGGTCATCAAACTGACGTCTCCTCGCTTCTCTCTCTGGATCAGCTGGTCGCATCGCGACATCCTCATGCCGACGTCTCTCTCCAACACGCGGCCCTCCCCGCAGAGGTCTCTCTAGCTCCTGACGAGCCGGTGCTCTCCGCAACTCCACCTCGCGCCCGCAAGGTGCCACATCTGCACATACAAACAAGAAACAAATAGTATCAACATCTATATCATATACATATGTCATCCTATCTCAAACAAAAAACATATATATCAACATTATCAACATACCTCGATGGTCAAACACCTCCCCTGAAGGTAGCACCATGTCCAGGTCCTCCTGGAAGTCAACCTTGACATAGGGGTATTGCAATATCACCTGTGGCATCTGCCGCCACACATGCACCACCTCAGCTGTAAAGAAGTGGCCACCCTCACCACCACCATGGCGAAGCAAAACAGTCAACCACCTCTTTAGTCACAGCTCTCGTGCCCCAAGCGCACCCAATAAAATCCTAGGGCGCAACATCGACACCCTCTCCAGAAACCAGGCCCCCAGGATGGACCCGAAAGCAAACTCTCCAGTATCCGTGGACCGACAGTGGTCCAACTGCCCTACCATCCTGGCATGTAGCGTAAGCCCCCAGGGAAAGTGCTCACTGGCCAACACTCTCTCCATCACAATCAACTGGCCACCACTGATCCGCTGCGTCGCCAACGACCCATAAACTCTCACAATCATCACTGCTATGCAGCGATGCGCCAGGGCATCCATCGCCCCAATGCTCACGACAGTGCTAGACATAAAGTTTGGCCCCGAACAGTATCTCCAGCCAACTGTCGCTAGCGCCAGATCCCTCGGTAACACTGGCTTTGCCGGTAGGGGTGTTCCTCGAAACGGGAGCCCAGTCAAAAAGTACACATCCTCCACCGCAGTGAAGACAATCTGCTCTCCCCGCACTATGAAGCAATGCAGGTCCGGACTCCACATCCGGATAAGAAACTGCAGGAGATACTCCTACACCCGTATCAACGGGCACTCAAAGAACATCAGCAGCCCACAGGCTGCCAAAGTCGCACATACACTTGGCTCCTCAATAGCCACGACGTCTCCCAGCTAGGACCAGTCCCGCTCTCACCACCCCACTGACATCATGCACAATGCTCACCTGCAACCACATCAAACAGTCCTAAGTCAACCAAATGGACCATCAACAACATCAAAAAGATAAGTTTTATACCCGTCAACCTTGCCTCCAAGGCGCGACTGTTTAACCCACAGGCGCACACACGTGCGTGCCTATTCACTCCACAGGCGCGTACGTATGCGCGCCTGTTAACTCCACAGGCGCACACATGTGCGTGCCTGTTCACTACACCAACGCACTCTTAGGCGCGCCTGTTCACTACACAGGTGCGCTTTAGAGCGCGTCTGTCCAATACACAGCCACACACACATGCACAGTTGTGCAGCCGACAGGCGCGCACATAGTGCGCGCCCTTTACCCCCTTACCAGCACCCCCATGTGCATCTATCCGGTGGGAAGGCGCGCACGTGTGCGCGCCTACTGTCGGATCGCCCGTGCATGTGGGGTCCACACTCATAAAAACTCCTGTACGGCCCTTCGTACAGCCCCTGCCCAAAAAAGGAAACCCTAATTCTATGCAGGATGATCAGACTACTAACCAGAAGCTCGCTGGTAATCGATTGGATGCCTCGTCCTCCCAGAATCTCCAAATCTCCTCTGAATACTTCTTGTCCAGTCACTATAGCAGCAAGTACAAATGAGGTGGCAATGTGGGCCCTACAACTATATATAGGCATTTTTGCCAAACTTCCACTCACCATTCCGAGAGCTCCGGGCGTCCATTTCTCGATCCATATTCAGCCACGGGATTAGCATCCCGTCATCTACATCACGACAGTCCCTGGGCCTTTTTTCATCCTGAGCCCCGGGGATGCCATTTTTCATACCCTGACCAGGTACACATGCGCATATTCAAAATTATCAAATACATGCTCATATATTCGATTCTCTTCAGATATTGTTCACGTCGGGTATTTGGTTTTCACGTGTGCAGGTATTTGGTCATCATACATCAACACAACCCCTACAGGTATATACTCAGCACTAGCATGTAGTCATTCCCTCTGAATCTCACTTACACTTCCAGTCACACCCTCTGAAATTTGCCTTTAGGATCCCCATTTCTGGCTCTGCAGTACCAACACCTCCATTTGCATCTTCGGTACTGTCACCCGGTAGCACTCTTACCCACAGGAGTTGTCCCATTCATAACACCCTTTTGTGCCTTTGACACTCATGCTGTTTTTCAAAACCCTTTAGGGATGGGAGTCCCGATAGTCTTACATCATGTCGCGAATCAGCCACATACTCCTTCTCCTCATTTTTCTAGCTTTCCCAACAGACTCCCAGATTATCTCTTCATGGTTCTATTTTTGGACTGCACCTCTGCAGTATCATGAACCCTCCATTTCATCCACAATCCATTTGCCCGTCTGCAAATTTCCCTTCATTTCACCTACCTCCTACAGAAACCTACCCATGGGGCCCCCACCCTCCACCAGTTCTCTGAGCAAATTGTGCCCTACCCGGGCCAACCATCTCACATTGGGGCACTTGTTTCTATATTTGTACACTTATCCCAAAATTATTTTTTATTTATTGTACAAACGCCTTTTGTTTCCAACAGTTACATTACCTTTTTGTTGTCACCTTTGGCGACCTTCTTCCCTTTTTGGCCAAACGCAACCCATATCACCCTTGGTTGGGGCACTACTTATCATCCACCCTTGACGACATCGCCCATATCTTCAGATTACCCCACAGGCCACTTCCCTCTGCCCTCTGAGTTTGTTCAGCTTGTCCCGCCTCTGGCACAACTTATGCCCTGTCTTGTTGTCCCCCTGACACTCGACCTCGTTGAACGATTGCGACCACTTTTTTCTCAAATATACTCCAACCAAGGGCAGTCTTGAGTCTTCCTCCATCTTGACTTCATCCATGTACCTCCTCCACTTCCTCACCTCACCTTGTAGATTTCACGAAGCCATTCGCTTCTGGGAGTCTCTTCCCCCTTTTTGTCGACATCAACACAGTTTTCCAGAAGGGCGACAGTATCTTGATTCTCATTACCCATCCAATGAGAGATCTCGGACGACACAGGGAGAAACACAATTGCTCCTTGCTGTCATTGACCCCCATACCATTCGACGTCAACACTTTCTCATGTTACGGTGGTTCTTACTTTGCGACTATTGCAGTTAGTTCTTTTACTTGCCGAAGACCTCTGAACTTGGTTGGGCTGTCAATGCCCACAAAATCCATGATACTTCTTACAGCTGTCACTGCCTACTATTCAGAGTATGTTCATCCATAGAATTGTCTTCTACCTTTATAATGACCACCCCCGAGGGCACTGCAGTTGTCTACACCAACACTTCATTCCTCTTTTTGAGTTACATGACACGAGCATGGGGCATGCCCGCCTCGTTTGTACACAGTTTGTTTTTTACACACCTCATGGAAGGTTGGGTTCTATCGGTTCCTTTTTCCCTCCACGAATCGCTCTCGACAATCCCACTATTGCTCTCTCTTACAACAACACTCTCAGTAGAAGAAACATTGATGGATTTCGGCTATACGTATGCTCCTAACCTCATCCATCAGGGGGCATCTATTATCACTGAAATTTCATCCGCAAATGGTTACAAGAATTCAGCATCACCAAATAGTTATGAAGTCATCCATGGACCTGAATTAACACAAAATCATTCATAAAGGGTAAAAAACTATACAAAATAGTGAAAAATTGAAGGGCTCTATGAAGACACTGGGCGCGTGCGCACATGCGCGAAACAGAAACGCAATATTCGCGCACATGCGCACGATGCACGATTGTTGTCGCAAAAAACCGCGCACCTTAGAAATGACGCATTTATGAGAGTGGTCGGCCTCCCACCCACTTCTGGTTCAGCTTCCAAGCTGATTTGACACTCAAATCTGGACTGGATTCGACTGGATGGCTGGTCAAAGACCT
>JZKD02S1804918.1:20737-32746 GCA_000966675.3 Picea glauca | reverse complement strand
TCATAGCAAAGTTATGCTGCCACTATTCTCTTGAGGACTCTTCTATCCTTGCCAAGAGTATACTTGCATCATTGCTTTGGGGCAATCCATCTCACCCCTTGAGTGGATTAGCAAATAATTCTTTCACCATTTTCATTTTCATTTTCATTTTCATTTTCAAAGTTGTAAGAAGAGCTTACTTGTGGGGGTCCAAGAGCCCTCCCTTGGAGGAAAAAGGGACTCATAGTCCCCTTGCTTCTCGATGTTTTCTTTCACTAATATCAGCCTTATCATTGGTGACACGGGTCTCATTGTTCTTTTTGTCTCTATGTCTCTATGCTTATAAATTTAGTTGTTGTTTTATTTCTTAGATTAATTCTTAGTTGTTGTTTTATATTTCTTTTTCTAACCCTTTTCCTTGCAGTTGTCCTGCTCAACAAACCCAACTGAGCTTGCAAGCACCTCTATTTTGTTCACTAAGGTGAAGAAAGAGGCGCAACACCGAGCCAGAATGTGTAGAAGATATCGATTGAAAGACTCAATGAAGGACCAATAGTAGTAGTAGTTATGCATGGAGGAGATAGGAAAGAGACATATAGAACAAATGAAGGAAAGCAAACTGAACAGTGGGTAAGGAAGTCAGTAGAGCCTATGCCAACCATTGATCCTGATCAAGAAAAGGAGACATATTAGAGAGTAAGAAAATAAGTACTCAGAGTGGATTGTGGAGCATCAATATCATCTGTGCCTCGTATAGAAGATCACATTATGCCAGAGAAGTCAATTGGAAAGGTAAGAACGCTAATAAAATTCCTGAGAAGTTGTGTAGAGATAAAAAAGGATGAAACTACGCTAAATACATTATACGACATGATTGATCACTGCATAAGAGGAAGGGAAACTCTTGTTGCACAAAGGATGGTAAATCAGGTACTGTGCAGGAAGAGAACCAATGAAGAATTTAGATTCAGTGCACAGATTAGAGAGTATGATGTGGATAATGTTATCTTGGACTTAGGGTTTGACGTGAATGTGTTACCTAACCAGACATTGGAGTTGATGGGAAAAACCAAGTTAGGTTGGTCTCTTGTTCAACTAAGGCTCACAAATAAACAAAAAATAGTTTTGATTGGTCGTTTGAAAGGAGTACCTGTGAACATAAATGGGGTGCACAATGTGGCAGACTTTGAAGTTATTGAGATTGTAGACGATAGTCAACCATATCGAGGACTAATGGGACTGGAATGGGATTTTGATAACCAAGTGATCATCAAATTGAAGAGGAGGTAGATGATATTTGAAGTTGGAGTTTTAAAAGTTACTACACCCTTGGACCCATCAGATGGAAAGAGATATATAGAACCAACAAGAGGGAACGACATTGACAATTTATATAACATGACAGTGCGGATGGAGGATTATGTCAACCCGACAACGGATGGTGCAAAAAGTTGGTGAAGTATTAGTTCATGTGTGACAGATTATCAAGAAGGTCTAGAGCATTGGCAAAAAAGAATGCATGAAGTGTCAACTAGACGATGTGCGCGCATCACTCGATCCTTGCGTTGGATTGGAACAAAGCTATGTGACACACCTAGGTATGATGGATTGACTAATATAAGTATGTTTTTACAAGAATTTGAGTTGCAGGTACCCAAACAACAAAGTATGTTATCACTAGATGTTGTATTAAAAGAAACTCTAGCTAGATGGTGGGTTGCACACAGAGAGGGAATGAAAGAGTAGTCACAGTGCAACATACTAATACAAACAAGGTTTGGCATTGAGGAAGAAACATTTGTGTAGAAATATACATGGGAGAGTAATCCAATGGGTCATGTGGAACAATACAAGGATTTATGGAGTTCAATACCAGAAACAGAGTGGACACATAGATTTATACACACACTAGACTCAATTCCAAAGAACTGGTATTTGGAATTGGAAATGCATGGGGAGAGAAAAAGATGGGAATAACTAGTCCAAAGGTTCAAAATCATGTTTAAATTTGAACATAACTCTCCATTGATAGATGCAGTACTACAGGCGATTCAAATGAATATTTTCTCGAAAGAAGAGATGATGGAGGTGGTACCAACATGTAGTGCACACAGAGCCAAGATGACTGTCTGTGAGCTACTAGAGTGTTATAACGTAGCTAAGGAAGAGTATGATGAAGAGGATCCCTGGAATGTACAAGTACCAAGGACAAAAGGAGAACGAGTCATAGAAGGGATAGATCTTGAATCCATCGCATATACACAATCTATAAAGACACAGAGGGTAAACATTGGGACGACAAAGAGTCCCAAGTTTGCGTAGATAAGAGATTATTGAAATGATGAGACAGTTGAGAAGATTTCGGATTTACTACGAGAATAATAGGACCTATTCCCAATGAAATTTTCAAAGATGAAGTGAATAGTAGGAGACTTAGGAGAGATGAAGATTCCTCTGAAACTAGGAGCTAAGCTAGTGCACCAGAGGCCTTACAGGTTAAATCCTAAGTACAAGGAGAAAGTGAAGGCTGAAATAGACAAGATGTTGGACACAAGAATCATCGAACTCGTAGAATATTTTGAGTGGATCAGTCTAATGGTGGTATAGGGAAAGAAGATAGGAGGAATCATGATCTACATAGATTTAAGTAAGTTGAATGATGTGTGCTTACATGACCCATTTCCAACACCATTCACAGATGAGGTACTGGAAAATGTAGGAGGCCAGGAAACTTACTCTTTCATAGATGGATTCTTGGGGTACCATCAGATAAGAATTGTGCAAGAGTACCTACACACGACCACTTTTGCGATGGACTGGGGGAGTTATTAGTATATAGTTATTCCATTTGGATTCAATAATTCCCCTGCGGTGTTTTCCAGGGTAGTGGTTGCAACATTTAAGGAGTTCATCCATAAGTTACTAGAAGTCTACTTGGATGATTGGACGATGTTTAGTCTACTAAAGGATCATATAGAAGTTCTTAGGATTACGTTGGATCGATGTAGGCAGTGTTATATTTCATTGAACTTGAAGAAGTGTGTTTTTTGCGGATCGTTTGGAATTATGTTGGGACATGTAGTGTGAAAACAAGGGCTATTAGTAGATACAAATAAAATCACAGTCATTATAGAGTTAGAAGCACCTACATCAATCAAACAACCGAGGGAAACATTGGGTCATACATGTTATTACATGAATTTTATAAAGGGATATGCGCAAATCACATCACCGACATAAAATTTATTAAAGAAGGAAGTGAAGTTTCAATGGAATGAGGACTATAAAAAGGGGTTGGACACCTTGAAATAGAAACTGGTTGATCCAGGTGGATATCACTGGCCACCCACCTTTTCCAATTGGCTCAAAATAGTTTTCTGGAAATTTTGGTAATTCACTATTTTTAATAGTTTTTAATTTTCGAGACCATTTTGAGGGCCTAAATGAAGGTTTTTCGGGATCAAGCTTCGCAATGATAGACAAAGGCTAAGATGGATCCCCCAAAATGAATCTCCTCGATTATACCTTTCCAACAAGCTATCGTTCACCCCAAACAAAGATCGTATGCCAAAGTTATGCCCCCGGGAAGTTGATACACCAAACTACCCAAAACATGGTCCACAAAACTGTTGGATTTTCATCTTCCGGAGTTTGGGTTTTGAATTTTATTTATGATAAAAAGGCCTTTGGAGCCTCATTGTAAAATTACCTTCTTGTGAATGCGAGTAGTGGACACATCTCTTCTCAAAGATAAGCTGCCACCATTCTAGCGAGTCTTTCACTCTGTATTTTTACAGTCTTTGTACATTTTCGCTCATTAATAGAAAATTGTGTATTATTGTATCTCTATGTTTATGGTTGCATATCTAATACATTTTTGTTATATTATTGGATATCTCAGATATCTTTGTACATTTCTTTATTATACCTCCGCTCTCTTTTCATGTCGAAAATAATCTGGATCAGTTGTATCAGAGCAAGCTATTCTTGATCGTTTTTCAGTGCATGTCCCCGACGAGGTCCGAATATAGAAAGTTGGGTCTCGATCTTGTGTCTCTTGAAGACAATCGATATCGCACATCTAAGAAACCCTCCATGGAGGAAGAAAACAAAAACAACAGAGCAGACGATTATATTAATTTGTTGCTTGAGTAAGCTCTCACACGACATAGGGACAAAATGATGGAGAATTTTGGCCACATCCTTCAACGCATGTCGATAACAACATGAACGTATTCATCAAACAACCAATTTGGAAGTACCTCACCTTTAAAGGTACAAGTTAATTTTTATATTCCCATATTTGAAGGACAGATAGATGCAGATGCCTTAGAAAAATGGTTAAATATGCTAGAAGGTTATTTCTATGTTCATAATTTCTCTGACAGGGAAAAGATCACCTTTGCACTCCTTAAGGATCTCCCCCATGTCAAACATTGGTGGGAAACTTACTGGGAGAAAAGTTCCACAGAGGAGTTTGGAATATATGGGGCTGAACCCACTTGGGATATTTTTGTGGATGCAGTAAAGGAACAATATTGCCCTGTTGGCAACTATGAGGACCATTACATGAGATGGACCACACTGCATGATCCAAATTTTATGAGCAGAACAAAATGAATACAGATTATTAACAGGTGCTTAACACAAAATAACATAGATATAGTAAAACTGATTTTCTATTTAATAACGAAATAAGCTGAAACTGTAAAATGCAGCGGAAACAAGCTTGCTGGAATGGTGGCGGCTTATCTCTGAGAAGAGATGTGACGACTGTGCGCATTCACAAGAAGAAGATTACAATGAGGCTCTGAAGGCCTTTTTACAATAAACCATAATTCCAAAAACCCTAGACATCCAAAAACCTAACCCTAGGAGATGAAGCGCCAAAAGTCATGTGGGCCCCGTTTGGGTAAGTTAGTACATTAACTTCCCGGGGTCGTAACTTTTGCATACGATCTCCGTTTTAGGCATGTGATAGCCCGTTGGAAAAGTATCATCGAGGAGATTCATTTTGGGGGCTCAATTATGACTTCATCTATCATTTAGGATATCGATCTCGAAAAACCTTCATTTAGGCCCTCAAAATGGCCCCGAAAGTTAAAACTGCTAAAAATAGTAAATGGATAAAATTGTGAGAAAACTGTTTTGAGCCAGTTGGAAAAGGTGGGTGGCCACTGATATCCATCTGGACCAATCCTACCTCGTTAGGAATCAATGGTCTCCATTGTGTTGAGTTCCCCTATTAGATGAGGAAATTTTTGCGGAATTTGGCCCCAGGTGAGCCACTTGCCTTAGTGCAGGAGCTGCCCTGCTTTGACGACTCGATAAAGTTAGATCCTTTGTTGTCGAGTGCCCTTGATCTGTGTGTCCACAATTTTATCATTGGATGCCTGTTGTATGCAGTCTGGGTTGAGCTCTGTTGGTGTCAGTTGTTCTGCTACTTCTGAGGTGTCCAATAATGGTGGGAAATAAGGGCGAAGGAGATCCATGTTGAACACTGGGTGCAGGCCAAGGAAAGGAGGAATGTTGAGCTCAAAAGCATTATCCCCCACTACCTTGGTGATAGTGTAAGGCCCATAACGAAGTGGGTGAAGATTCCGATGGGGTCCTGTAAGGTGTTCTTTCTACAAGTGCAACCAAACTTTGTCACCCACCTGGAACTTATGTGGCACCCAATGTTGATCATGGCATTGTTTGTACTTGTCATTGGACTTCTGTAGGATATCCTGAACCTGTTGGCGGATGTCCTAGATCCACTCAATGAACCAGGTGGCTTTGTCAGCTTCCATTGGAGTAGGAGATGAGTTGGTCGAGTTGACCACAAGGGGAAGTGCAACATTTATGGGACCCAATGGTTGGAATCCCAATCCCACCTGAAAGGTGTTGTGGCCGATTGAGCTATGAAAGGCTCGATTGTAGCTATGCTAAACATAGGGAAGGCTCTCATCCCATGTGTGAGGGTGATTTGAATTATACATGCGAAGGATATGCACAATCATTCGATTTAACACCTCAGTTTGGCCATCTGTCTGGGGGTGGAAGTCCGTGGATTTGGTGAGCTTGGTGTCCAGCAGTGACCAGAGGCTCGACCAGAATGTGTTGAGAAATCGACTATCCCAATTTGAGACAATGGTTTGTGGGATTCTAAAATGTACCCAGACTCGTTCAAAGAAGATCCTAGCAGCGGCCTTTGCTGTGATGCTCTTCATGTAGGCAACCATAAGCGCCATCTTAGAAAAGTGATCAACAACCACAAAAACACAGTCATTTCCCCACGTGGTGGACAGAAGGCCCAACATGTAATACATTGAGATGGATTCCCATGGCCTGGCAAGAGTTGGAAGAGGAGTGTACATGCCCTATTTCTTAGTGGTCAGTTTGGCAATAACGGAGGTAGTGCAGGACCTGATATACTTGCTGACGTCCTGTTGAAGTTTCGGCCAGTAGAAATGTTTCTGTAGCATTGCCACTGTCGTTTCGACACCGAAGTGTCCTACCACCTTACTGTAGTGGGATTCCCATATCATCTTCACTTGCTCACTTGATGGAACAAAGAAATGGCCCAGACGACACAACAACCCATCCTGAAAATGGAAATTATCGACAACTTCGTTTTCACCCAACATTTGGTAGGTGGTGGCGAAGTCAGGGTCTATCTCATTAAGTTGGGGCCATCCAGATGTCTCATGGCTGCAAGAGTCTAGAACCGTGGTGAGTGCCGTGACTGGTAGTCTGCCGAGGCAATCAATGACGTGATTGGTGCTTCCTGTTTTATACTTGATGTTGAGGTGGAATGGCTACAAGTATGTGGACCACTTTTGATGGCGGTCATTCTGTAATTTTCCTTTTGTCTACATGAACTGTAGTGGCTTATGATCAGTGTGGATGAATGTCTCCTTCCCAAGAATGTAATGTCTCCACTAGCGGCAGGTTTTCACAATGGAGTACATTTCTTTGTCGTAAGTAGGGTACTTACGGATAGTATCTGACAGTGTCTCACTATGATAGGCCACAGGGTGGTCGTGCTGAGTGAGAATGACGCCCACAACATAGTCTGAAGCATCTGTCTCTATCTCAAAGGGATGCTGCAGGTCTGGTAGTGAAAGTATTGGGGCTGAGCACAAGCATTTCTTTAAATCATCGAACTGTTGTTGTTGGGACCGACCCCACACAAATTTTGCCTTACCACCACCCTTGTTTATTTGGCTGAGGGCCCATGCAATATGCGAAAATCCCAACATGAACCTGTGGTAGAAATTGGCAAGTCCCAAGAATCTCTGAAGCTCAGTGAGTGTTGTTGGGGTTGGCCAATCACGAATGACTTAGATCTTGGCTGGATCCACATGTATGTGATGATGATCAATGATGTAGCCCAGGGAATGGACCCTGTCCATGCTGAAGGAGCATTTTTCCAAGTTGGCGTATAGCTTGTGCTCTCACAGGGTGTGCATAACCTACTGAATATGCTGCAAGTGTTCGACCCAAGTCTTGCGATAAATTAGGATGTCATCCAGATACACCACTACAAAATTATTGGTGAATGGTCGCAGGATATGGTCCATCATCCTCATGAAAGTGGCTGGAGCATTTGTAAAATGAAAGGGCATGACCAACCATTCAAAAAGGCCTTCCTTTGACTTGAAGGTGGTCTTCCATACATCTGTCTATTCTATCAGGACCTGTTGGTAGCCAGACTTCAGATCAATCTTACTGAAGTATTTGGCCCCCATGAGTTGATCAAGGAGGTCGTCGATTCGGGGAATCAGGTACCGGTTTCTGACTGTGATTTTATTCAGAGCCCAGTAATCAATACAAAGTCACCAGGTTCCATCTTTCTTCTATACCAGCATGATTGGGCTCCCACAAGGTGATGAGCTGGGGCGGATGTGCCCCTTGTGGAGATGTTCTTGGATCTATCGCTTGATCTCCTCATTCTCTAACAAAGAGTGACGATAGACTGGCCCATTGGGAAGCGATGCGTTGGGGGTTAGATCGATGGGGTGCTTGACCTGGCAGTGCAGAGGTACCCCTGTAGGTGAGGAGAAGATATCTGAGTATTTTTCCACAACCTTATCTACTTGCTTCTACTGTGTGGAGAGGTTGGTCGTAGCGACCCTGGATGTGGTTGTGATCTTTCACTTATTCTGAGAGTGAATCACGAAGAAGACAAACTTCCCCATCTGAGAGATGACCTTCCTTCATTGCTTAGCAGAGATCAAGGAAATAACACTAGGTGGGACTGCCTCCGGTATCATGTAAAAATTTTTGTTCAAAGTAATAATAACACTATGAGGCCTAGAATCATATACAACATGACGTTTCCATAAATAAGGTTGGCCCAAAAGAACATCACAAACTTCGAGAGGAGCAACATCACACAATACCTCGTATTTGAAGGGCTTGATGCCATACGAGAATTGACACTATTGGCTGACGCGGAGATCGCTTTTGTGGTGGAGCCATCCAATGGTGTAGGGTTCTGGGTGTGACATTGTTGGTAGGGCCAGCCACTTGAAGACCTCTGCTGAGATGAGGTTCTTCTCGCTACTGCTATCAACAATGAAGTGCAGTGGGGTTCCTTTTACCCACATCTGTGAATGGAAGAGGTACTCTCCTTCTTCTGACTCATCTGGTTCACCACGTTGTAGCTTGGTGGTAGTAACAGTGGCACTGGGTTCCACGTCAATGATCCATCTTCCCCTTTCTGGTTCTGGCTCAAAGTCAAAATCTACATCTGATTTAGAGGCTTTCACTTCAGCCACGAGCGACAGTCAACAATGTTATGCCAAGGGCTCTTATGGAAGTCACACCACTTCTCGGTATCTTTCTTTGTCTTTCCGGTGTCCTTCTTTGCTTATGACTTAGACTGGTAGTCCTGATACTGTCCATTTTTTCTTTGTCATTTGTTCTATGGGTTGGGGCCGCCCTTTCCTAGCTTTTGTTGTGTCGGGTTCCGAGGCCCAAATTGCCACATCTTTTGTTTGAGCTTCTACTTCATTTTGACGGCATATCAGTAGGTTGCGCCCAAGGATGAGATGTCTAGAAATTCCATTTTGGTTTGGATGTATCTATGCAGATCACCAGATGTCGCTTTGAATTTTTGATACCCATCTTGGTGCGCAAGGTATGGAAGATATTTGTGAAATCTGGCACTGCTTTTTCTCTTTCTTGCCGCAATGTGGTCCATTTGGTATATAGGTCATCATAACATCCGACAGGGTAGTATTGTTCCTTAATAGCATCCCTGAAGGATTCCCAGGTGGCCGTGACTGAAAATAATGAGGTTTCCTCTATTTCCTTTTGCTCACATAAAGTTTCCCACCAATCTTTGACATGGGGAACGACTTTGAGGAGCGCAAAAGTAATCTTTTCTTTATTCGAAAATATATGGACAAAAAAATACCCTTCTAGTAGATTCAACCACTTGTCTACAACATCTGCATCTATTTGACCTTCAAATATAAGAATAAAAAAGTTTATTTGTACCTTGAAGGGGGCGGCACCTACGTTCGAAGAAGACGTGTCGCCTGTTGGTAACCGTCGAAGGATTTGCGCGAAACTATCCATAATCTTGTTCCTCTATTGCGTGAGGGATTCCTCAATCAACAGTTTGAAAGGATCTCCTGTCCCGTCATCTTTGTTTTCTCCTGCTATAAGAGGTTGCTTGGGCGTGTGAGAGCTTCTATCCTAAAGAGAAACAAGCTCGAGACCCAACTCTTTGTACTCCAACCTCGTTGGGGACATGCATTAAGATGACAAGGAGCAGACCGTTCTGATACCACTGATTTGGATTTTATGAGAAGAATGAAATGAATACATATTATTAACAGGTGCTTAACACAAAATAACAGAGATATAGTTAAACTGGTTTTCTATTCAAAAACAAAATAAGCTGAAACTATAAAATGCAGCGGAAACAAGCTTGCTGGAATGGTGGCGGCTTATCTCTGAGAAGAGATGGGACGGCTACGTGCATTCACAAGAAGAAGATTACAATGAGGCTCTAAAGGAATTTTTAAAATAAACAAGAATGCCCAAAACCCTAGACATCCAAAAACCTAACCCTAGGAGATGAAGCGCCAAAAGTCATGTGGGCCCCGTTTGGGTAAGTTAGTACATCAACTTCTCGGGGTCGTAACTTTTGCATACTATCTCCGTTTTAGGCGTGTGATAGCCCGTTGGAAAGGTATAATGAAGGATATTCATTTTAGGGGTTCAATGATGCCCTTGGATATCATTGAGGAGATTGATCCTGATAAACCTTCATTTAGACCCTCAAAATGGCCCCAAAAGTTAAAACTGCTAAAAATAACAAATTGCTAAAATTGTCAGAAAACTGTTTTGAGCCAGTTGGAAAAGGTGGGTGGCCACCAATATCCATATTTATCAATCCTCCTTCCTTAGGAAACAATGGTCTCCATTGCATTGAAGTCCCCCATTAGATGAGAAAATTTCTGCTGAATTTGGCCCCGGGTGAGCGACTTGCCTTGGTGTAGGAGCTACCCTGCTTTGACGACTCGATAAAGTTGGATCCTTTGTTGTCGAGTGCCCTTGATCTATGTGTCCACAATATGATCATTGGATGCCTATTGTATGCAGTCTGGGTTGAGCTCTGTTTGTGTCAGCTGTTCTTCTACTTCTGAGGTGTCCAATAATGGTGGGAAATAAGGGCAAAGGAGATCCACGTTGAACACTGGGTGTAGGCCAAGGAAAGGAGGAATGTTGAGCTCAAAAGAATTATCCCCCATGACCTTAGTGATAGTGTACGACCCATAATGGAGTGGGCGAAGCTTCCGATGGGGTCCTATAAGGCATTCTTTCTGCAAGTGCAACCACACTTTATCGCCCACATGGAATTTATGTGGCACCTGATGTTGATCATGGCGTTGTTTGTACTTGTCATTGGACTTCTGTAAGATATGCTGAACCTATTGGTAGATGTGATGGATGAATTCAATGAATCGGGTGGCTTTGTCAACCTCCGTTGGAGCAGGAGATGAGTCGATCGAGGTGACCGCAAGGGGAAGTGCAACATCTATGGGACCCAATGGTTGGAATTCCAACCCCACCTGAAAGGGGCTGTGGCCGGTTGAGCTATGAAAGGTTGGATTGTAGCTATGCCAGACATAAGGAAGGCTCTCATCCCATGTGCGAGGGTGCTTTGAATCATACATACGAAGGATATGCACAATCATTCGATTTACAACCTTGGTTTGGCCATATGTGTGTGGGTGGAAGGTCGTGGATTTGGTGAGCTTGGTGTCCAGCAGTGACCAGAGGCTCGAACGAAATGTGGTGAGAAATCGACTATCCCGATCTGAGGCAATGGTTTGTGGGATTCCAAAATGTACCCAGACTCCTTCAAAGAAGAGCTTGGCAGTGGCCTCTGTTGTGATGCTCTTCTTCCAGGCAACTAGAATCGCCATCTTAGAAAATCGATCAACAACCACAAAAACACAGTCATTTATCCGCTTGGTGGACGGAAGGCTCAACATGTAATCCATTGAGATGGATTCCCATGGCCTGTCAAGAGTCGAAAGAGGGGTGTACAGGCCCTGTTTCTTAGTGGTCGGTTTGGCAATAGCGCATGCAGTGTAGGACCTGATATACTTGCTGACCTCCTGTCAAAGTTTCAGCCAGTAGAAATGTTTCTGTACCATCACCACTGTCTTTTCGACACCAAAGTGTCCTGCCACCTGACTGTAGTGGGCTTCCTTGTTAATTTTTTAATTAAAATGAAGTACCAAGGCAAGTGTTTCTCTTCCCTAGGCGCCTAAGGGGAGAAATTGCCGAATGTGGGTCTTAGTCAAATTAATTTGTGAGATGCAAATTAAAAGATAACTTTATGATTAAAGTGAGGGTGAGTGGAGAGACACCAAATCTCAGCCACCCATCTAATCTAATCTCAACTATTAGATTAGAAAACTCCTCACCTTCCCTCATGAGGTTGATTAAGGCAAATGGGCGCACCCATTCTTGGAGTTGAAGAAATCTTGGTGAGAGGCCAAGAGGCTTTTTGGTGAGATG
>JZKD02S1804918.1:0-13128 GCA_000966675.3 Picea glauca | reverse complement strand
ACACACACACACACACTATTAAAAGGAGGAAATAGGAGAGTGGAGTAGCCACTTAGTCTTAGGGGAAAATTGAGAAATCTTAAAGCAAGATAAAGAGGGTGAAAATGGGAGGGAAAGACACTAGATTAATTAGGATCTTAACATATTGTTAATGATGACCTAAGGTTGTATGCGTTTAGGGTAATTTTATTAGGTTTAGATTAATTTTTACTAGAAAATAAAATGAGGAAAGAGAGCCACACAACTATGGTTAATTAATAAACAATTCCTTTAATAAGATGGAAACCATAATGTTAAAAATGAAAGAGAAGGACTGAGAAAAATCATGCAAAATTTGTTGGTGTAGATGATGAAACTCTCCGAGTAGAAGTGGAGAGATGTGACAGTCCTCCAAGAGTGATCCACATCTTGAAATGACCTACACACTTAGCTCCAAATTCCCGCAAAGACATGCCCCAAAATCATATATATATATATATAAACACTATATCTACTATTATAAAGACAAACAAATGAAATATGTAGAGTGGAGTGACCTAGTGCCCTCAAAGGGGATGATACATCCCTTACCCTAGCTATGATGAAACCTCCCTTAAGGTTATAGGGTTGAAACTTCCAAGGTATGAGTGGAACTATGCCAATGAGGATGCCCTGGGATGAATCAATCAAACTTGCAAAGTTAGAGCGAAGCTAGCCAAAGGAGTCCATGTAGAGGTAGAAGAAGATCTAGGGGCTTGAGAGAGGTGGAAGGAGATGAATCCCTAATTTGAGTGTGTATATGTAAATTAGGGTTTTTAAAGATAAAATAAATTGGAAGAGTTTAAGAGGTTTTTACAAACAGGTTCATACATAAGTGTCATATTGAGTATGATTACTACATGCCATAGATTCAGTATAATGGTACTGTGGGTTTTTAGGTCCAAATAAACCCTATATTGTATGACTTACAAATTGATAATGGTGGTACCCCAAGGAAATATCCAATATGAATATCACCAAGAGATTGGGTAGGTTGACCCAAGTTGATTCCGCAAATAACAAGAAGAAAATGGGCTTGGATGGCTATGGATGTAATTGAGATATAATGTGGGTGTATGCATTACATTCTAAGATAAAGTTCTTTCTTCTTCAACCCTCTTAGTGCCACAAATATGACAAATTCTATCAACCCACTACATTTTAGGAATTGTCAACACCTTGTTTCCCTATTGAAGTCATGAGAGTTTGATCTTATTTCAACAATGTTGATTTTCTTCTTTACACTAGTTAAACAAAGAGATGTTTTTGATCTTATAGATTAGGTTTGATCTCCTCCTTATAGTATCTTAATTTTCTCTTATCCTTTACTTCTTTATCGCACCACAATTTCTCCTTAAATTTAGATGTAATAATATTCTTAATATTATCATCATTATCCAGAGTGACTTCTTCCTCGATTTTCTAATGTTTTATCCAATACTTGGCATATTCAGGCCAACCTTGCTTGAGCTACATAAGTTTTTTTCTATAGTTTGAATAAATATTAGGATGCCTCTTGTATTCCATGTTGTTTATCTTGTTCTTGAACATTAGGTACCTATTCATAGCATGCTCCCAATGGGAGAAAGATTCACTTCCACGAGGAGGATATGATATGATGTATTGCCTTTAATTTTAAGATTATAAGTTATAAAATTCTTTTAGATTTTCTCTATATTTCTCCACAATTCTTTAGAAATGATGCAACCCCAAAATTCACAACCATGTTAGAGAACATGAGTGACTAGAGTCTCAAAGAGGAATTTATTTTTATCCCAAAGCCAAAGGTCCATTGATTTACAATTGTTTTCAAGGTCACAGTAAGATTTCCACCCTTCACTTATCCTTTTCCCAATGCTATGGTTCCAGTTAAGCTTGTGACGAAGATCAATTCTGATAATATTTATATGAAATCACTTCCTCCAAATTGTTGTTGTCATACACAAAATTAGTGTCAATGATATTTTTGTATTTGATTATAATAAACTTTGTTTTGACGATGTTAAAAATCATACCTATACTAGAAATATGAATCTTTGAGAATTTTTAGTTGTTTGTTGAGATAATAGGGACACCTCACCCTAAGAACAATATCATTAGCACAAAGAAGAAGGATGATGACTATTCTAGCTAGAGTCCTGCTAGAAAAGCCTTCTTTTTCCAAACAACCCTCTAACTTATTGATTTATATGCCAAAAAGGGTAGGTGTAAGACCTTCACTTGTTGATGGAAGTGAGTGCACTACCTACTAGTGGGCACAAAGGGTTGTTGTAGAAGTTTGTAAAGCCAAATGTTTCCTTCCTGATCAATAAATGGAGTGGTGAACCATTCCATGTTTCTTTCATATGAGTTGGGATGCCTTGGGTGCATGAGTCAGGCATGTGTACCCAAGGGGTTGAGCATCCCTTAGTCGGTGGATGTACCTTTGGGCACACTTAGGCACTCTTGGGTCCACTTGTCGAACACACTTGGGCACACTTTCCAAGTGCACTAGGTGTAGTTGGGTGTACTTGTTGGACATGGATGACCGATGACCAAGGCATTGAAGGATGCAAAGTTGATGGATGGAACTTGTTTCCATCTTAGATTTGAAGGGAATTGTAAGTGCAAGGAAAGTCTCATATAAAAAGGAGGACGCCTCAAAGGTGCTAAGGCATTCAAAAATTATTGATCGTTCACACAAGTGTAAATGAGATTTGTGATAGTGCTAAGTTCTAGGGTTGGCACAATAGGGAAAAATACGCTAGTTGAGTGAAAATAAGAAGAATATAGGACCTATAAGAGGCAAGCCTACGATTGCTTCAAGGGTAGTATTGAAAATTCTTGTAGGTAATTGTGCCTTTTGTGTTTGTAGTCTATAAATTAGCCACATGCAATTGGTTGCACTCCTCTATTGTACATTGTAACATTCTTCATATAAATAAAGTTATGGCATCCACCTTGGGTGCCGCCTATACTTGTGTATTGTGGTTCCTTTACTTGGATGAATGCTATGTTTTTTTCTTTTCTTTATGTTGACAAAGTATAAGTATTGCTTGGATGTTTTAAGGCCATAGTTGGATGTGTGACTATTGTTGGATGAAATTGGTTATGTTGGAATTAGTTGTGCATCTAACATATTGTAGCTTAAGGAAAAGTTATGGGCATACCTTAAGTGAGGAGGTGTAGTTTGGTTGTAGTAACTACATGTTAGCCAAGCCCATGTGGTTGAGGCGAGGTAGTGCCACACAATTGGAGATAATGATTTTTTTTTTTGGGTAAGACTCTTACATTTATGATAGGTAGCATCATAGCTCAACTTCTCCAAGAAATTGGTTTTAGAACTTTGTTGGACACCCTTCACCATGTTTCAAGAAGAAACATTAGGTTGGGTGGGTGTTCTAACCAGTTTGAGGTAACTTTATGATCATTTATCAGTGATGAAGTTGCATTGGAGGCTTGGGTTCTCATCAAGGAAAGATATAGCAACACAGGTGTTGGAGTGTCCCCTCTTTCAACARTTGTCYGGAAKAGTGYTAGCAGTARTTGGAGATCAGATGAAGGTAGGTGATGATACCAAGTTGTTTTTATAGGTYGTAGTTGGTCTAGAAGCATCMTGGCTGGGTGTCCCACCATGMCTTAGAGTGCATTTTAGTTAGGTCAAGATTCACACAACAATCATAGAGGACAGACTTTGGAGTGTCTTGGGTTCAAGTGCAATTGGGCYTATGTGTTMCCCCMTAAASMTTTTGAATGGAATTGTATGGTACCCATTGGAAAGCTACTTCAGGTAGAGATAAAACTTAAAACTCTTGTTTCTTCTTGTTATAGTTCATTTCCTTTAACGAGTTGGGCATAACAATATTTTGTGGCAGAGGGAGGGAGAATCTCTTCTTGGAGGAGTCATTGCAGTGGATAGGTGTCTTGGTTGGAAACCAAGGAAAAAATATCAATCAAATCTGTTACAAAATGACACCAACTGTGGATTCTCCAGCAAATAACTTTGAAACTTCTCACCACAGAAATCTGAAAACAATAATTGGTGGATTATGTTACCTCACACAGTTTCTTGAAGAAGGAGTTGGGAAGAGAACTCAAACTTGTAGTTGGACCAAGTAGTGCTTTAGTTAAGGCAGCCAATTCTAAGGCTAAGGAAAAAACTGGGGTTACATTCGTAGTTCAAATACAGTTAGACGAGTGGAAGGGACATGCAGATTCTATAGTGTTGTAAAGCGATGACTTTGAATTCATTTTTGGGAAGAATTCCTAATGAGAATGTAGTAAATTCTCATGCCATTTGCAGACAAGTTGGTTATGCTTGGTGGAAAAAATACTTTTGTTTTATGCACAAAAAAACAAGGAAGTTGGATGGAAAGGTGAAAATTATATTTACACTAAGCATGTAGAGGAAGGCTAGGGACCCAGAATCTAATTTTTTTGCAACAATTATTCGAGAAGTGGATGGTGGGTGGAGTGGGTATGTATATTTCACTAACACTTTCCAATGTGTTGGGCATGTTTGTAGATCAAATACTTGATTCTTTTCCTAAATTTATCTCACCTAGGTATATTGTTAACCATCATATTGGATTTGAACCAGGGTTGTATCCTTCTAAAGTTCCTCATTGACTTTCTAGATATGAGTTGGAAGAGTTGAGGTGACAATTGACTGAACTCATCAATGCTAGCTTCACTATAACTTATAGGTCCCCGTATGGTTCACCAATCTTCTTGCAAAACAAGGACACATTAGAATTGAGAATGTGCTTGGACTATCATATATTAAACAAGAAGACCATCAAGAATGGGTACCCCTTACTTTGACAGAAGATTGTTTTGACAAGTTGGCTAAGACCAAGGTCTTCTCAAAGCTAGACTTGAGGTAGGGATACTATCAAGTAAGGATTGTAGACAAATATGAGCCGAATACAACCTATCTTATAAGGTATAGAAATTTTGAATTCCTTGTTATACCTTTTGGTTGTGCAACACTCCAACTACCTTTTTCATATTAATGAACAATGTGTTTATAGTGCTCTTGGACAAGTAAGTGGTTGTCTATCTAGATGATATTGTGGTGTTCAATGAGACTTGGAAGTCCATAAGAAACATTTGGTAGAAGTATTTGAGGCAATGAGGCATAATCAATTGTGCTTGAAGAAGTCCAAGTGTGTCTTTTGGCATATTGTAATTCCATTATTTGGCCATTGGATTGGACAAGGATGTGTATGTATGGATCCTGCAAAGATAAGGGGAATTGATGATTGGGAGCAACCAAAAATAGTTCATGAGGTAAGAAGTTTTCTTGGTTTATTTAACTACTACCACATATTTGTTGAAGGTTACTCTAAGATTTCGACACCACTTATTGATTTGTTGAAGAAGCATAGATCATGGAATTGGATGGAGAAGTGCCATGAAACATTTTGTAAACCGAAGAACAGACTTGTGTCAACACCTATGTTGAAGTTTCCAGGATTTGAATATTCATTTAAAGTGCAGATAGACACTTCTGATTTTTTCCATTGAATGATTTTTTCCATAGGAAGGTAATTGAGTTTCCTATGAATGAAGAAAGCTACGAGATTGTGAATGGAGGTACCCAATCCATGAGAAAAATATGACCACAATTATCCATTGCCTAGAATCATGGGGGCACTACTTTTTAGGAAAACAATTCATTGTGGAGACGGACAATGTGGCAACAAGTTAATTTTCCACCCAACCAAAGTTGACACCTAAGTAGGCATGGTGGCAAGACTTCGTGGCAGAGTTTGACATGACCATCGAGTACCAACCAAGCAAGGTGAATGCATCAGTAGATTCCTTAAGTAGAAAGACACAACTTGTAGCCTTAAAGGAGGATGGGTTGTTGATGCCTATGGGATGTTAGGCACACGATTTCATAGTCTTTGAATAAAAGATCAAAGAGGGATTGCATAAGGATTCCACTTATGTTGAAGTTTCCAGGATTTGAATATTCATTTAAAGTGCAGATAGACACTTCTGATTTTTCCATTGAATGATTTTTTCCATAGGAAGGTAATTGAGTTTCCTATGAAAGAAGAAATCTACGAGATTGTGAATGGAGGTACCCAATCCATGAGAAAAATATGACCACAATTATCTATTGCCTAGAATAATGGAGGCACTACTTTTTAGGAAAACAATTCATTGTGGAGACGAACAATGTGGCAACAAGTTAATTTTCCAACCAACCAAAGTTGACACCTAAGTAGGCATGGTGGCAAGACTTCTTGGCAGAGTTTGACATGACCATTGAGTACCAACCAAGCAAGGTGAATGCATCAGTAAATTCCTTAAGTAGAAAGGCACAACTTGTAGCCTTAAAGGAGGATTCCTTAAGTAGAAAGGCACAACTTGTAGCCTTAAAGGAGGATGGGTTGTTGATGCCTATGGGATGTTAGGCACATGATTTCATAGACTTGGAATAAAAGATCAAAGAGGGATTGCATAAGGATCCCACATCTTTGAACATGATGAAGCAGGTGAACAAGGGGAAAATAATGAATTTTATATGAAAAATGGATTTTTTACTTTGATGATCACATTTATGTGCCTAAGTCATATAACCTTTAGAAGGAACTATTGAGGGAGTGCCATGATTCACTTTGGGTAGGCCACCCATGATAGTGAAGGAAAATGACATTGCTAGATTGAGGTTACTACTGGGAACGTATGAGGCAATATGTGGAAGAATATATCCAGACTTGTCTTGTGTGCCAACAATACAAGGAAGACACTAGAATACAATTTGGTCCACTCCAACCTTTGTCGATGCCAAAGAGACCTAGGGGAAGTGTCTATATGGACTTCATCTCTCAACGTCTAGTTTCACAAGGGTATATAATGGGATTTTGGATGTAGTTGAATGATTTTCCAAGTATCCAATCCGTGTTCCAATGAAGGTGCCTTGTGCAACAAAAGACGTTACAAAGTTGTTCTTTAAGAATTTTGTCAAGTAATGGGGTCTCCCATTGAGCATTATATCAGATATTGAGACAAGGTTCATGGGGCGATTTTGGATGGAGTTGTTTAATAATTTTGGAACCAAGATATTGATGAGTTCAAGTTATCATCCATATATTGATGGGTTGACTTAATGTACCAATGGGATTTTGTAGGATACATAAGGCATTTTTTTCATGTAGACCAATCAAGTTGGCTATAGTTGTTGGATGCATCCCAGTTCAATTACAACATATAGAAGAGTTCCATAATAGGCTATAGTCCATTTGTGTTGGCAAATGGACAATAACATATGACACCCCACATAGTTCTACAAGGCTACTATGCGTGCAACCCATCAACTTGGGGTTCATGAAGAGATGGAAATATATAATGGAGATGGATCATGTTTAGTTAACACATGTAGTAGAAATGATGAAGCATTCAACAAATCATGATAGGAGGGAGGTAGAGTTTCAAGTTGGTGACTTAGTCTTACTTAATTTCGGTAGAGAGAAATTCATGTCACACTACGTGGCATGTCTAGTGCTTTGTTGCGATGGTTTGAAGGACCGTTCAATGTACTTGACAATATTGACAATGTTGCTTACATATTATAGCCATGTTCTTGCAGGAAACGTGCCTTGCTCAACAACAAGGGTTCTCCTTGATGTAAAGTCCCAATTAGACTTCACACCTTTTTGAAAATGGAACCCATCTGAATTATGGTTTGGTGGATATTAAGTTTGAGTATGAAATGAAGGGCAGAGGTACAAAATGCAGAATGCTTCTAATCTATATGGAGAGTGTAGTCCTATTCTACTTATCCTAGCTATGAGTGTATTTTAACTAGTAAATACANTTTTGAATGGAATTGTATGGTACCCATTGGAAAGCTACTTCAGGTAGAGATAAAACTTAAAACTCTTGTTTCTTCTTGTTATAGTTCATTTCCTTTAACGAGTTGGGCATAACAATATTTTGTGGCAGAGGGAGGGAGAATCTCTTCTTGGAGGAGTCATTGCAGTGGATAGGTGTCTTGGTTGGAAACCAAGGAAAAAATATCAATCAAATCTGTTACAAAATGACACCAACTGTGGATTCTCCAGCAAATAACTTTGAAACTTCTCACCACAGAAATCTGAAAACAATAATTGGTGGATTATGTTACCTCACACAGTTTCTTGAAGAAGGAGTTGGGAAGAGAACTCAAACTTGTAGTTGGACCAAGTAGTGCTTTAGTTAAGGCAGCCAATTCTAAGGCTAAGGAAAAAACTGGGGTTACATTCGTAGTTCAAATACAGTTAGACGAGTGGAAGGGACATGCAGATTCTATAGTGTTGTAAAGCGATGACTTTGAATTCATTTTTGGGAAGAATTCCTAATGAGAATGTAGTAAATTCTCATGCCATTTGCAGACAAGTTGGTTATGCTTGGTGGAAAAAATACTTTTGTTTTATGCACAAAAAAACAAGGAAGTTGGATGGAAAGGTGAAAATTATATTTACACTAAGCATGTAGAGGAAGGCTAGGGACCCAGAATCTAATTTTTTTGCAACAATTATTCGAGAAGTGGATGGTGGGTGGAGTGGGTATGTATATTTCACTAACACTTTCCAATGTGTTGGGCATGTTTGTAGATCAAATACTTGATTCTTTTCCTAAATTTATCTCACCTAGGTATATTGTTAACCATCATATTGGATTTGAACCAGGGTTGTATCCTTCTAAAGTTCCTCATTGACTTTCTAGATATGAGTTGGAAGAGTTGAGGTGACAATTGACTGAACTCATCAATGCTAGCTTCACTATAACTTATAGGTCCCCGTATGGTTCACCAATCTTCTTGCAAAACAAGGACACATTAGAATTGAGAATGTGCTTGGACTATCATATATTAAACAAGAAGACCATCAAGAATGGGTACCCCTTACTTTGACAGAAGATTGTTTTGACAAGTTGGCTAAGACCAAGGTCTTCTCAAAGCTAGACTTGAGGTAGGGATACTATCAAGTAAGGATTGTAGACAAATATGAGCCGAATACAACCTATCTTATAAGGTATAGAAATTTTGAATTCCTTGTTATACCTTTTGGTTGTGCAACACTCCAACTACCTTTTTCATATTAATGAACAATGTGTTTATAGTGCTCTTGGACAAGTAAGTGGTTGTCTATCTAGATGATATTGTGGTGTTCAATGAGACTTGGAAGTCCATAAGAAACATTTGGTAGAAGTATTTGAGGCAATGAGGCATAATCAATTGTGCTTGAAGAAGTCCAAGTGTGTCTTTTGGCATATTTTAATTCCATTATTTGGCCATTGGATTGGACAAGGATGTGTATGTATGGATCCTGCAAAGATAAGGGGAATTGAGGATTGGGAGCAACCAAAAATAGTTCATGAGGTAAGAAGTTTCCTTAGTTTATTTAACTACTACCACATATTTGTTGAAGGTTACTCTAAGATTTCGACACCACTTATTGATTTGTTGAAGAAGTATAGATCATGGAATTATATGGAGAAGTGCCATGAAACATTTTGTAAACTGAAGAACAGACTTGTGTCAACACCTATGTTGAAGTTTCCAGGATTTGAATATTCATTTAAAGTGCAAATAGACACTTATGATTTTTTCCATTGAATGATTTTTTCCATAGGAAGGTAATTGAGTTTCCTATGAAAGAAGAAAGCTATGAGATTGTGAATGGAGGTACCCAATCCATGAGAAAAATATGACCATAATTATCCATTGCCTAGAATCATGGAGGCACTACTTTTTAGGAAAACAATTCATTGTGGAGACGGACAATGTGGCAACAAGTTAATTTTCCACCCAACCAAAGTTGACACCTAAGTAGGCATGGTGGCAAGACTTCTTGGCAGAGTTTGACATGACCATTGAGTACCAACCAAGCAAGGTGAATGCATTAGTAGATTCCTTAAGTAGAAAGGCACAATTTGTAGCCTTAAAGGAGGATGGGTTGTTGATGCCTATGGGATGTTAGGCACACGATTTCATAGTCTTGGAATAAAAGATCAAAGAGGGATTGCATAAGGATTCCACCTATGTTGAAGTTTCCAGGATTTGAATATTCATTTAAAGTGCAGATAGACACTTCTGATTTTTTCCATAGGAAGGTAATTGAGTTTCCTATGAAAGAATAAATCTACGAGATTGTGAATGGAGGTACCCAATCCATGAGAAAAATATGACCACAATTATCCATTGCCTAGAATAATGGAGGCACTACTTTTTAGGAAAACAATTCATTATGGAGACGAACAATGTGGCAACAAGTTAATTTTCCACCCAACCAAAGTTGACACCTAAGTAGGCATGGTGGAAAGACTTCTTGGCAGAGTTTGACATGACCATTGAGTACCAACCAAGCAAGGTGAATGCATTAGTAAATTCCTTAAGTAGAAAGGCACAACTTGTAGCCTTAAAGGAGGATTCCTTAAGTAGAAAGGCACAACTTGTAGCCTTAAAGGAGGATGGGTTGTTGATGCCTATGGGATGTTAGGCACATGATTTCATAGACTTGGAATAAAAGATCAAAGAGGGATTGCATAAGGATCCCACATCTTTGAACATGATGAAGCAGGTGAACAAGGGGAAAATAATGAATTTTATATGAAAAATGGATTTTTTACTTTGATGATCACATTTATGTGCCTAAGTCATATAACCTTTAGAAGGAACTATTGAGGGAGTGCCATGATTCACTTTGGGTAGGCCACCCATGATAGTGAAGGAAAATGACATTGCTAGATTGAGGTTACTACTGGGAACGTATGAGGCAATATGTGGAAGAATATATCCAGACTTGTCTTGTGTGCCAACAATACAAGGAAGACACTAGAATACAATTTGGTCCACTCCAACCTTTGTCGATGCCAAAGAGACCTAGGGGAAGTGTCTATATGGACTTCATCTCTCAACGTCTAGTTTCACAAGGGTATATAATGGGATTTTGGATGTAGTTGAATGATTTTCCAAGTATCCAATCCGTGTTCCAATGAAGGTGCCTTGTGCAACAAAAGACGTTACAAAGTTGTTCTTTAAGAATTTTGTCAAGTAATGGGGTCTCCCATTGAGCATTATATCAGATATTGAGACAAGGTTCATGGGGCGATTTTGGATGGAGTTGTTTAATAATTTTGGAACCAAGATATTGATGAGTTCAAGTTATCATCCATATATTGATGGGTTGACTTAATGTACCAATGGGATTTTGTAGGATACATAAGGCATTTTTTTCATGTAGACCAATCAAGTTGGCTATAGTTGTTGGATGCATCCCAGTTCAATTACAACATATAGAAGAGTTCCATAATAGGCTATAGTCCATTTGTGTTGGCAAATGGACAATAACATATGACACCCCACATAGTTCTACAAGGCTACTATGCGTGCAACCCATCAACTTGGGGTTCATGAAGAGATGGAAATATATAATGGAGATGGATCATGTTTAGTTAACACATGTAGTAGAAATGATGAAGCATTCAACAAATCATGATAGGAGGGAGGTAGAGTTTCAAGTTGGTGACTTAGTCTTACTTAATTTCGGTAGAGAGAAATTCATGTCACACTACGTGGCATGTCTAGTGCTTTGTTGCGATGGTTTGAAGGACCGTTCAATGTACTTGACAATATTGACAATGTTGCTTACATATTATAGCCATGTTCTTGCAGGAAACGTGCCTTGCTCAACAACAAGGGTTCTCCTTGATGTAAAGTCCCAATTAGACTTCACACCTTTTTGAAAATGGAACCCATCTGAATTATGGTTTGGTGGATATTAAGTTTGAGTATGAAATGAAGGGCAGAGGTACAAAATGCAGAATGCTTCTAATCTATATGGAGAGTGTAGTCCTATTCTACTTATCCTAGCTATGAGTGTATTTTAACTAGTAAATACACAATTAGCTATATATTTTTGTTAGTATTTTAAGAACATGAAGCTATTCATTAAAAGTAGAAACATATGTATTTGAACATAAATGAAAAAGTAGAAAAAATTGTTATTGCATTACTATCCACAACCACACATTAACAATCCCAAAGAAAACATTTCAAAAAAGTAGAGCAAGAACTATAACCTCCATGCACAAAAGTATATAATAGAAAGACACAATCTTATATTGATCCCAATGATATCATAAACACTAGAAGTAGTTCTCATCATACACATTACTAGATATTAATGCTCCTCCTTCAAAATTGGCCTTGAGATCTTCTCACTAAAATGTTATAAAAAAGTTTAAAAAGTATCAACAATCAAAATCCCATCCCATTAAAATTTTATAAAAGAGTTTAAAAAGTATCAACAATCAAAATCCCTTTACACATCTAGTGGAATCTCTTATATATATATATATATATATTTCATAACTATATTATGACTTCTTGGTTTACATCTTCGGTACTTATGAAATTTTCATCTTCCTTGTTTTATTCCTTTTCATTTCCTTTAAAAATAATATTCTAACCAAAAATTGTCTTTTACTATGGTCATAATCGACGAAATCCCATGATGATGATGCACCTGAAAAGTGACTTCATAGGATGCTAAATTTAACTAATTGTAATGTTTAAATATAATTAAAGTAATTACAAAATGTTTATTATTTTTTTACCTTTATTTATCAATGAAAAAAATAAGATAAAACAAAAATACCACACAGTGAGAGAGTAGAGGAACTAGTAAGGAGAAAATAAATAGCATTCTTGGTCCAAGTGATCAATGGTACTATTGAGACAAGATATGGTACTATTGAGACAAGATATAATGATAAAAATGTCAAAGTTAAGGATTCCACATAGTAAGTTCTATTCCTTTTAATGTTAGCAATTTTTTTTATAATTTATAATTTTAGTTAAAGTAATATTCTATATCCTATATTTTGTTTAAAATTCTATATTTTGTTTAAAAGTGAGTTTTTTCCCATTAAAGTATGTATATACACAAGATAATTAACATGAAAGATAAGAGGTTTTCTAAGATACCAAGTCTTGATTAAATTATTGGAAAACAGGGGAGACCACTTTGTAAAATACTGATACCAAAAAAAAAAATATTACATCCAACTTTAAGGAGAAAATGTGGTGCAATAAAGAATTAGAGGATAAGAGAAAATTAATATACTATACAA
>JZKD02S1804907.1:70971-85873 GCA_000966675.3 Picea glauca | reverse complement strand
ATCTTCTAACTTCATACTTTGGGGGGCAATCTGTTACACATCAAAATTACTCACTTTGATAGTGTCGCAAGTGTCGTCATTACAAGTGTCGCAAGTGTCGCATTTTTCTCACAAGGTCGCAAGTGTCTCATGTTGCTCACAAGTGTCACAAGTGTCAAGCAAAGCATACTGCCATGATGCCTATGTCATGCCTATAACGACATGAGAAAGACACTTGAAACACCTCAAACATCTGATTTGGAAGAGGAGAAATTAGTCAACAGGCTTGCAAACCTTTTTCCATCTGAAAGCATCTCAAAAACTGAGTTTTTGGAGAGGAGCGCTCCCCCTTACACTATCTCGGAGCGTCGGCGCTCCCCCTTACACTATCTCGGAGCGTCGGCGCTCCCCCTTACACTATCTCAGATCGTCGGCGCTCCCCCTTACACTATCAGGGAGCGTTATAACGCTCCCCTGGCCCTTTTTAGGGAGCGCTATAGATTTTGAGAGCGCTGGCGCCCCCTAAAGCTTACTAGGGAGTGCTACAATGCTCTGATGGCCCTTTTGAGGGAGTGCTACCTATTCTAGGCGGTTGTTAAGCTGTTGAGATGAATGGGGGAAGCATTTTTTCATTCTTGGAAGGCAGTTGGATTCGAATCCCTAGTCTAACCATGATCCTAGGGCAGGTCCTCAACTAAAGGAGGAAAATCCTCACCTTCCCCAAGGATATCTCAAGATTGTTGAGCCTCTCCAAGGCTATATAAGCAAGCTTTCTAATGGTGAAAGAAAAAACTAAAAAGAGAGAATCACACCAAACTTATGATCTCATAAGTGGTGCTGGAACAGAGCTGATTGGAGGAAGAATTGGATACATGAGACTTATGATCTTGGAGGAAACTCACAGTCAGACAAAGGAGAGTGATCAGTGAAGTTGTTGTTATCCAGATTGTGGAACTTTCAGGCAAGGGTTAGACGAAGGGGACTTGACGAAGTTGTCACATTCGCATCTACGATTGTAAGTATTGTTGTCATTATTCTCATCAATATGACATGCTTGGCCTGTTTCTTTCTAGTTTGTGTCTAATGTCACATAAACTTATCACTAGTTGATAGATCTATTTTCAAGCTAACATCAATAGAGTAGGAAGCGGTTGTATCTTGTTTTGTTCATAGAATCCAGCGAGGAGCAAAGGATTGGAGCGCAACCCGGAGCGTGCAGGGACAAACATTGATAAAAAGGTACTTCTGTCATCCTCCCTTCTCATGTGTTAGTTTAGATAGATTTGAAAGGAAGTCAGTGTCCATGATAAGCACTTTTCTGTCTAGGGTTAAGGTCAAGCTCTAGAGGTGATCTACTTGTCCGCAGGGAGATTTTCCTACAACAATTGTCATAGTGAATCACAGTAGCTTCTAGCTCCTATCTGAACAATCGCAAAAGTAACTTCCTAAGCCATAGTGCCTCACCTGTTTCCAAGATAGCATCCATGTACTCTGCCTCAGTAGAGATTAATTCCATTGATTTCTACTTCCTGTTGAACTAGGAAATGATGCTCAATCCAATGATGAAAAAACAACCTGAAGTATTATTTTTGTCCGCTGCACATCCTTCCCAATCCACATTTGTAAAGCCTTCCAATCTCACTCCAACACTACGCTCATATAATAACTCATACTCCACTATACCATTGAGGTAGCAAAGCACATGATTTGTAGCTATCCAATGTACTCTTTGAGGGTCCACCATGAACTGACACAAAGAGTTTACTACAAAGATGATATCTAGCCAAGTATTGACCAAATACATGAGTGATGAAATTAATTTATGATACAAAATGGGGTCTACTATATTTTAATATGATGCATCAATCTTCCTCCAATTTGTGACTAGAGGCATGGACATGGGCCAACAATTTTTCATCCTTAACCTACGCAAGATCTCCACTATATAATTCCCCTGTCCCAAGAAGAAGTGCCCATCCTACTGTCAGACCTCCATACCGAGGAAGTAATGCATAAACCCAAGGTATTTCATCTCAAAATCAGATGCAAGGTTGACCTTCGAATATGCTATCAGTTGCTCATCCCTTATCTGAAATGGGTCATCTACATATAACACCAGTATGAGAGGCACCTCCCCTACAAGAAAATACAGGTTTGAATTATCCTTTTTCCATTGGAAACCCATCTCCCTCAAGTAGTTGTCTGTCCTCGAGTACCATGATCAAGGTGTCTTCTTGAGCCCATAAAAGGCTCTCCTCAGTCTACACACATGTGTCTCTCTTCTTCCTACATCAAATCCCTCTTGCTACTCAACATATACCTCTTCCTCAAGAACTTTGTTAAGAAAATAAGTCTTCATGTCCATCTGGTGAATGCACTAGCCCTTTTCTATTGCCAACGATATGACTGTATGGATTGAGAAATACCTGGCCACCAGGGTGAAAGTCTCCTCATATTCAACTCCCTCTCACTGTGAAAATCCCTTGGGCATGAAGTGGGATTTTTACTTGTCCATGCTTCGATCTGTTGCATGCTTGACCTTGTATATCCACTTGGATCCAACCACCTTCTTTCCTTCTATCCTGGGCACCACCTCTCATACATCATTCTTCATAATGGAGTCATATTCCTCCATCATGGCCTCGTTCCACACTCCATGTTGTGCATATTGCTCATAAGTGGAAGGCACTGCATCAATGAGATGTGTCATTAACACCATGTACGCAAGTGTCTCTGATGGTTTACTTCGTCTGAAATATTTCCCTGGAAGTCTTGCCAACCTGCAATTAGTGACTGTGGACTTATACCACTTAGGTCGTGGCCTAGTATTATTCTCCTATGGAACTGCATCATGTTTTTTCTCCTCCTCATCATATTTCTCTTGATGATCATGTCCAATTGTCTCACTCTCAACACTTGTACCTGTAACTGTACCAGTACGCAATGTCTGACTCTGTGATCCAGTGCTCTGACTCTGTGCCTCCTCAAGCTTGACTCTCAAATCATGTTCCTACCGATCATGTGCCTGAAGTATTTAGACCTACTTAATATATGCTCCTCCTCGAACTATACATCCCTACACACTATGATATTCCTGCATGTTGACACAAAGATCCTATAGTATTTGGAAGCCTCTCTATATCCAACAAGCAACCCCTTATTTGTTGTGGATTCTAGCTTTGTCCTATTATCCAAAGGGACATTATAGTAACATACACTTCCCCACATGTGAATATGACTTACATTTAGTTTGGTACCTGTCAATACCTCCTTAGGTGTCAACTTCCCCAAAATTGTGTGGGGACTCTTGTTCTAAATATAAACAGTTGTGCAACTAGCCTCTGCCTATAAAAACCGTGGCAAACCATGATCACGTATCATCACTCATGTTGCTCCAACTGTGGTCTTGTTCTTTCTCTTGGCCACTCCATTATTTTGGGGATTGTAAGGAACAATGAGTTCCTTCTTGATCCCCTCTTCTATGCAATAATCCATAAACTCCTTGGAGGTGTACTCACCCTCATTGTCGGATCTCAACACCTAAATATTCCTGTCAGTCTAGTTCTCAACCAGAGCTATGAACTTCTGAAATATGTCAAAGACTTCATCCTTAGCCTTCAAGAAGTATATCCAAGTTTTCCTGGAGTAGTGATCAATGAATAGAACAAATTATTTGATGCCACTCATTGACTCCACAATCATGATACCACATATGTTCGAATGTATCAAGTCCAATACTCCCTTGGACCTGTGCTCACTTAGTGGAAATGGTCTCTGGGCATACTTTCCCATTGCATAAACATTAGAAGGATCATGCCTCTTTGTTGTGAACTTAGGAAACCCTGTGACTGTCTTTCTTAAGTTCCCCAACGCACCAAAGTGTATGTGCTCCATCCTCCTGTGCAAAAAATCTCCCATGTCTGTGGTTTTACTGACTAATGCTCTCCCTGGATGAAACTAAATCTTGTACACCTTATCTTTTCGAACCCAAATCATCTTGTCCATATTCTCACTTGACCCTATTGGCAAAACGAACACCCTTTCATTATGGAATTTGACCTCATACCCTTTATCCTCAAGAGTAGAGTTCGAGATCAAGTTCTTTTTCAACCTTGAAACATATAGTACGCCAAGGAACTAGAGTGGTTTACCCAACTCCCTCTAAAACGAAACTATACCAACCCCTTGCACCTTGTAGAACCTGTCATCTCCGAGATATATAAACAGATTCATGTCTCCCTCTTGTAGCCTAGTGAAAAACCCTTTGTTACCTGTCATAGGATAAGATGCTTCGTTGTCCACAAACCACATGTATGAGATTGTTGCGATAGACATACAAGATATGAAGAAGAAATCCTCCTCGAAGATTTTGGAAAACCCATCCACTGTTGTTGAAGCTACCATCTACAGTTGGTTCTTCTTCTTCTTCTCTAGACAATGTGAGGAAAAGTGTCCCATATTATGACACTAGAAAAATTTGACTTTTGAAAAGTCAATGTTCTTCTTTCCACCCTTATTTTTCTTCTACTTGCCCTTGCCTTTTCTCGCAAGAGCCACGCCTTCTTCATCCACAATATTTGGTGAAAATGAAAATCCTCTAGACTGACCAAGTCAGATCTCCTCCTGCACAAAATCATCCCATAATCGCTTCCAATTAGGGAGTTTCTCCTAAGCTACAACTACACACACGAACACATCCCATGACTTCAAAAATCCATTCAGTGTCACACGTACCAACTTAGAGTCTTTAGTTTTCTCACCTATTGTGCCTAGATCATCCCTGATCTTTGTTAGTCAAGTAAGGTAGTGAACCATGCATTCCCCTTTATCCATCTTGGTACTTCTTAGTATTTCCCTAATCACCATCACCCTATTTTCATTTTTACTCTAGTAAAGGTCATTCAAGATAGCCCACATCTCCTTAGCAGAATTTTTCCCTTTTAGGTGAGGGATTATGTGATCCTTTACCCCATAAAGAAGTATGATCTTGGCTTTAGCCTCACTCTTCTTCCAGTTCACCAATGTAGCTGCATCTATGGGATTTGTAGCCTTATCATCAACATGGACAAGGACATCATTGACATCCAAAACCATATTGATCCTTTCCTTCCAGGTGACAAAGTTTTGAGCACCTTGAAGCCTATCCTCCATTCTTAAGGTCATGGCCATTTCTGAAAATGGTTATGTGTTGCAATATACCCTTATGTTTTATAGATCTGAACTCCACTAATGCACATCTATGTTTTCCTTTGCATATCTACACGTATATGTTGTAGATCTGAACTTTTGTGCTGAAGGTATGAACTTCCATGTTGCATATCGAAACTTATGTGCTACATATATGAACTTTTGTGTTACATATATGAACTTATTTGTTCTAGATATGAACTATTCTGTTGCAGATCTGAACTTATCCATAGAATATATGAACTTTTGGGTTGCAGATCTGAACTTTGTTGTTGCATATCTAAACTTTTGTGTTGCAGATATGAATGTAATGTTTCTTCTTCAACAATCCTTCTCTGATACCATGCGAATTTTCTTCAAACCTAGTTCACTAAATCAATTAATATTTTTGGTTAACTGATTCTGCCAGGTTTTCTTCACAAATAAATAATACACTGCAGAAAATAATGACCATGAACTTAACAGTAAAAGATAACAACAATCACATCACATGTACACAAGTAATTTTTGGACAATTTGTCCCTGGAAAAAACTCGGAGGGAAAACGAGTGCAACAAATTTGGATTTTATTATTATTGAGAAGGAAAATATAGAGATCTCTTACACTAAAATCATCCTAGTCAAATACAAAACCTCCTCAACAAATGTATGTCCCCCTTCTGCAAATTCTCTTGATCGGATCTATCGCAAAATAACTTTGCAATGTTGAATATGTGTGCCAATATCAATGTAGAAGCCTCCTTTGTCTCCCTCTAAACTCTCTCTCCAAATCCTCAAGCAATTCTCCTCTTTCTCTCTTCATAAAATTGTCTCTCTCTTGTGCATAATGCACCCCTCTCCAAGTTGATCTCCTTTTTATTCAATAAGCAAGTTAGAAACCCTATCCCCAAAAGGATGGAGGGCCAAGATTGATCCTCATACACCTTATGAGATCAATGGTCAGGATTAAAATACCACAACTTAAATTATTTCTCACTTTAACTTTATAAACAGTACTCATTACGTCAACACTCAAATATAACCCATTTAATGTACTTTTTCCTAAGTACAATTTTAAGAAAAAGATTAACCCATCAACTTGGATAAGTTTCATTKTCCTCCTCCATGGTAGGATGCCATGCATGGTGAATACCTTCCTTGCTATCCAATMTCAACAAAAGAATCCACAATGAATTACTTTCGGGGTTGATCTTGAYTGTATCTTSTAACTTTGAGTTTTAAGTATGAGATATTTGAGGTTGACCTATCAATTTCCCTTTCATTTTAACTACAATACTCTTTTAAAATTCTTTGAGATGATCTGAAATATTCAGTYATTTCTCTTGTGAGGAAATATGAATGTGTCTATAGAGGATTATATATATGGATTTGAGTGTTTATATTTTMTGATATTGAAGCTCCTTTTCAATATTTTATTTGTAAATAACTTCTTACTGCACATAAATATCACATTGGGTTATTGAAGAAYCATTTTCATATAAATCCAAGCAATAAATACTTGGGGTTTGTTGCCTAGCACTCTCCCTAATATAAGATATTCAAAGATATAGATTTTATCCAAAGAGGAGAATCACCTCTCTAAAAATGAAGGGGGACTAATGTCCTCATGAGATTTTTGTTCTGGTCTTGACATATCTGAGCATCAACATGTTTGGTGACCATACTAGGGAGTGATTTATTTTCAATATGTTTGAGGCCTTGTTCTAGATCTGATTGAGGAACCAAAGTCTCAACGGTTCAATGTTTCAAAAGAAAGATTCAAGAAAATAGTTACTTGTTCTAGATTCATCGGAATAATGCTTCAATATCTTTTGGGGACAAGTAAAAAATCAAAATTTGCAAAGAACCAAGAACTATAAAAAATCAAGAAGGGTCATTTCCTTAGCGAATCTATTGAAAAGATTTAAAATTTTCAAGAAAATAATCATGGTGACTTCATCAAAGAATATTTTTCATATCACAATACTTCTTTATCTTCTCCAACAAGCCCATCAATGGATTTACAAGATGCAATAAAGAGAAGAAGTGCCCAAAGAAGAAGGTGACTACATAAAGGCCCTTTAAATCTACTAGAAGAAAATTTTCATATGCCCAATATTTATATGGAAAAATTTTCTACATTCTTTGGGAATAATTTGGAGGATGCAGAGAAATATTTGTTTAGATTCCAATGCACATTTGAAATTTTCAATCTCACTAAAGATAATGTTACCTTTAGATTATTCTTGCAAACTCTATGTGGGAATGCTCTTGAATGGTATAGTTCATTGTTCCCAGGTACCATTACCAGTTGGGAAATATTATAAGATTTATTTGTTGAAAGGTTTTTCCCACCCACTCTCTCCCACATAGATACAAAAAGATGAAATAAATGATTCATAAGAAGAATATCATGAAACACTGCAAGACTTATCAAAATCAAATCTTGTTGTTGAAAATGAAGGCATGAATTCCAAATACCAAGAAAAATATATCAACCTCTCTTATACTCCATATGAGGAATAAATTAAAGAATATCCACCAAATATGAAAGAATAATTCATCCAAAATAAAGAAGAATTGGTGGAAGAAAACAATTTTGAGAACAAAGAAAGTAGCTATTGCATAAAATAAGAACATTAACGAGACATCACCAGTGAAACAAGAATATTGAATGTGGAGAAAGAAGAAAAAAAATTCTTTTAAGAAACAAATTTCTCATTTGACTGAAGATAGTAACACTCTTGGGTAGCCAAGAGTAGATTATATTGAATATTGGTTCAAAATCATTTTCATCCTGCCAATGAAAACAAGTCTTTTGTACACATTGCTTGATCCCATTGTGGTACATTTTGGGCATGCTCCTAATTTTCATGCTCTTGATTTATTGGTAGCAGCCCCAATATTTTTCTTACTGTTGGAGCCCATTTCACAAGTCAATTGGATGCTCGAATGAATCCATTGGAAATCTTACAACTAAAATTGCATCTTTCCTCCAAGTAGGATAGGGTAGGTATATCTTCTTGTACATAGTTTGTTTCTTAGTTCACATTTTGCACAATAAGGCAATATTTATATTGAATTTTGAAGATAAATCCATGAAAAAAGAAGAATTACAAGATTTTGTTTTGAATAAGACTACATAGCCCAATGGAGAAGGCAGTTGATCTTGAGATTATGGTGTTCTCAACAACCGACAGGGGGTCACTGTCTCACAGTTGGAGCTAGTTGTTGACCAAAATTTAGTCAACTATATTTTTCCTCTCTTGGATTCATAAAGTCCTTTATATCAAAAAAATACATTTTTTGAACTTTTATAATTTCATTTTGTAGCCCTCAATCTCATCTTCACTATGCATTTTTCGGATCAAAAATCTATTTCTGTATACCTAAGTTAATCAAGATCTTGTACATAGATCCAATTTTGAAGAATCTTTCTAAGTATCATGTTCTCCTCTCCTCTCCTATATTGAAATTCTACCATACTTAGATTTTATTTCGATTTATTTTCCTCGCACCTCTCCTCTGTTCTTTTATTATCAACTCTTAGAATTTTCACCCAACATCTCTCTCTCTCCATACTTTACCTCACTCTTCTCCCATACGCTCCACTAGTCTCCACACTTAAGTCTTTTTTGAGACTCTTCCTTCATCTCCTCATCAGGTTCTTGGAATCATCTCCTCACTTCCCTCACATTCCCATCCCCACAAACCCACCATGTTCCTAGCTCTTCTACCTACACTTTACCTTCCACCTTACATCACCCTACGCCACCCTTAGCCCTCCATCACCTACAAATTGCTCCCGCCGCCTCTCATCTCCTTACCCTCTCCTTCCTTAAACTTTTTAAAATTAATATACCTTTCGAGTGAACACTAGTCATCCCTCACTCCCTTACTCACCTCACTCCCCAACCTACCAACCCATCCACGCAGCCTAAAAGTTACTCCCTTGACTTCTACTACACACAATTTTCCCTTTACTTACCCTCTCGCACATCCTCCCATACTTAACTTATTTTCTCAAGTTTCATTATATTACATTATGAACCAATAAGATCCTTCCATATGGTAGCACACAATTTGTGACACATGGCGGCCTATTATTTGTTATACTCGACATCTAATTAGATTCTAACATGTGGGATATGACTCGACAATGACTCAGCAATGACTTAGAAATGACTAAGTGTTGAATTGGAATGAGGTAGACGTGTTGGATTACTAAGAGAGGGGGGTGAATTAGAAATAGAGAAATTTAGTCCTTTTTCACCATAAAATGCAAGTGTTATATCAATGTAGCATTATCATCCAATAGATGAAGAGTAAATAAATAATGAACAAATGAGCAATAACACACATACATAGTACACCAGTGTTTTACGTGGAAACCCAAAGCACAAGAAAACCACAGAATGGTTTTTCTTATATGTATTTAAGAATTACATTCATTGGAAGCACCAACTTCCTTTGTTTTCTAGATACAACTGGAAGGAGGCTCCAAACCCCTAGTTTCACAAGCTACAACCAGAAGGAGGCTACAAACCCCTATGTTCTCTGGCTACAACCGGAAGGTGGCTACAACCACCATCCTTGCCCCATCCAACCACCCTGACGTATAAGTAGAATGATGGAACCCTTTTCACACTATCATTGTTAGATATATTGTTGTAAACATGTACAAATCAACCTGCATCAAACAACATGTACCAATAACCTAAACCATGAATCAACATATACCTCAACCTGTAATCAACATGTACCATAAACAAGTGCATCAACCATGCACCAACCTGTACCAAACAACATGTAATCAACTTGTAACATAAATAAGTGCATCAACGATGCACCAACTTGTACCTCAACCTATACTATGAACAAGTGAATCAACCATCCACCAAACCTGTAAAAATAACCTGTCACAAAAACCTATCCAAATAACCTATCACAACAACCTGTCTCATCAATATTATCAACCAAATCAGACCTACTCACCAATATTAATCACCAAGACAAATCTAAAAAATGTGCATCAACCAATCATAACAAAACAACTCATAATCATCACCAAGATCAATATGTGCTTCTAATAATATACCAATACAAGTATGCTACATCATTCATAAACCATGTGTCAACAATACTACTAACAAGTGCTTCCAACGATGTACCAAATATGTACCAATCATGTATCAACTACTCATCAACTATGACTCATCAAGAAGTACCAACATCATCAACTATACACCTCATGTATGTGTCAACTCATCAACTACTTGTCTCAACCATGTACCCAACATGTACCTCAACCAATATCCCTCATCAATTTCATCATCCAAATATGATTTGTAACTCTGCAATAGACCTAGTGTATATGATCACATACCTGCAAACATTCCTTAACAAGAAACTAGCATTTTCATCAAATTTTACTTTAGTCTCACATGACTAGTTTTGGATTAGTCAACAACCCTAACTTGAAATAATCATAAATATGTACCTGTAATGAATAAAGATATAAAAATGGGATACAGTTTTCTTCATTATATTTTATGCATTTCCTCCAAACTTCACTACTTGGAACCTCTCAAAAAAGAATTTATAGCAAAAATGGCATACCTTGTTGTATTTTGTCTTATTCTAGAGAGCGAACTTGTAGAGAGTTCCCTGCACGAAATATTTATTGTATGGATATGAAAATTGTACACAACATATTAAAGACTGTACTCTAACCAATACAGGTTTTCTTACTAAATTTTGATCTATTATGAATAAGTTATGATGTTTTTACCTGAAACACTTGTTTTAGACTAGTTTCAGGACTAGACACAAACCCTATTTTCCACGGCGTGTAGCTCCAAAAATAAAATGACCCACAAGCTGAAATTTGTACCAAAGATACTTGGATATGCTTCCTCAATGGCCTCCCAATATCACAATATGAATCATTCTATAAAAAACATTATTGTGAAAATCGTGAGATGACCTGTAAATAACATACTTTAGAAAACATCATCAAAAGAATTTATCCTCCCTTGAATTTCAACCTTCTTTACTTCACCTTCCCTCTGAAATTTGTCTTAGATATCCTTTGGTTAACTTAGTCACCTATAGATATTCAATATTCTCAGGTGTGTTTAAAATGAGATAGCCTTGCCTCTTATTTATACTTTCATGTAGCTTTCTCAAGGGGTTACCTTTTAACCATCTTAACCCACTTTCCTTATTTTAGGGCTAACCCACTTCTAACCACTTGTCCACTTAGGAATTTATCCATTAAATTTATTATTTAAATAATGTATTTTGTATACACTTTGAATTCTAGTATACTCATCACTTCACTTTATTATTTACCTTCTAAAATATCTTAAACCACTTTGACCTTTTGGGGCTTCTAGATTACTCATGAGGGTTCTCCAACTTCACATGGCCATAACTCTCTAACCGTGAGGAGTTATGTGACTTTCCACATACCACCAGAAAAGGAATGAAATTTACTATCCATATATAATAGTCTTACCTACAAATATATCAAAATGCATACCATTATCCATCAAACGAACTTGGGTCCATTACCCAAACCTGGGTTCTCCAACTTCACATGGCCATAACTCTCTAACTGTGAGGAGTTATGTGATGTTCCACATACCACCAGAAATGAAATGACATGCACTACCCATATATAATAGTATTAGCTTCAAATATATTGAAACTCATACCATTAAACGTCAAAAAATCTTGGGTCCATTACCCAAACCTTTGTGCTACTGGAATTCGCTACCGTATTTTCTCCAAGGGTTGACATCAATCACTAAGGGTTGAAATAAATATACAATATCACTCTCCAATGGTTGACATAAATGAAAACCAAAAATCCATACCAATTTTCCATCAACCTAAGACAACAGTCTGATAGTCTCCCCCTTTGGCATTGATGGAAACACTTAGTCATGATAACATTCATGCTTATACTCCTCATAAATGTTTCTATCTCTCCCCATTTGACATCAATGGAAAAGGGTATATCCATTTGGGGATGCTCCCCCTGAATGAACTCTCCTTGGGTTTCTCCCCCTATCTACATGCCTCTGTTCTCTCTCTCCAAGCATTTCTATCATGCATCTGACAATTCTCCCCCCCCCCCTTTTGTCATCAATGACAAAGGTATCTTTCCTTCATGGGATACTCTCCCTAACTAAAATTTCCTTGGGGATACTCCCCCTGACTGAACTCTTCCTGAAACTAATCCCCCAACCTGAATTGTCCTCTTTATGGTGCTTCCTCATGTAAATATAAGACATATAAGATAAGAATTAAAAATCATTCATTTTGGAGTATAAATTACTCTGAGTCTCTGGCGTAAATACTCAAAGGATTCCCTTGGAATAGGTTTTGTAAAGATGTATGTCACTTGTTGTTTGTGCCCACATATTCAACTATGATGTTCTTCTCTACAACCTGTTACTGTAGAAAGTGATACTTTATTGGAATTTGATTCTTCTTGGAGTACATCACCGGGTTCTTTGAGATATTGATGGTTCTTGTATTATCACAATATATTGGAATGGGCTCATCATAATCAACCTGTATATCTGTCAAAGTTCTTTTCATCCACAGAACCTGAGTACAACATCCTATTTCTTCAATATACTATGCTTTAGCTATAGATAAATATATTGATGATTGTTTCTTTCTTAGCCAAGATACTAAACACTCACCTAAGTATAAAGTTGTTCCATTGGTGCTTCATCGATCATCAATGCAACCTACCCAATCTACATCTGTGTAGGCAATAAGTGATAGATCCTTTCCTTTTGGATACCATAATCTAAACTCCTTTGTTCCTTTGAGATATCTAAAAATCCTCTTTACTGCTAAGACATGTGATTCCTTCGGTGTTGCTTGAAATCGTGCCACCTATCCAATTGCCTTGATGTAGAGGTTGTTGTTTTTTCTTCCTTTCCATAGTTCGTAGGGAGTTTTGTCATTGTTGTTTTTGAGCATTACTATGTTTTGAATGTGAACTGTTGTATGCATTGCATGTGTCCAAAAAATATCTGTCAATTTGAAATCCATTAGCGTTGTTCAAACCATTTCCTATGTAATTATCATCCATTATGATAATTTTCATTTGTCTCTGAACCACTCTTTGAACCAACATATGAATCCATGCTCTTGTCCATACTATCCAAGACTCTACTTGTGCAACTGTCCATAATGCTGACCCATTTATCACTATACTATCATGAAGTCTTGATTAATCCATCAAATTGTACTTCTTCTAACTTACTTCTTTGGATCTGTCTTCTCAAACTCTGCAAGTTGCTCGAAGGATGGTTCTTTGGTCTGTCACAGATATCACATAGACTCCCCATTTATAATATTCATATTACCTGGGAGTCTCTAAGATGAATAGATCAAAATAATTACTACTCTAATGTGTATTCATCATCATCTTCATTGGTCGATTCATCATCATCTTCATTGGTAGATTCATCATCTCTCTGAGCTCTGACTTCTTTCTTTTTGTCTGTGGATTCATCTTTCACTACAATGCCTAGATGTACAATCTCTTGAACCTGTTCCTTATTTACTTGTCCCTCTTTTCTTTCATTTATTTTTCAAACCTTTATGTATCTGACATCTTTATTTTTCTCTATAGAATTTTATTCATCTCGTTTTATTGCCAATCTTACAATCTTTGGGACCTCATCTTTGTTCACCGATTTTTCGTGTTTTATTATCCATACTTTCTTATATCTGATATCAGTGTTCTCTTTCATGGAAGTATCGATAATACTTCTACAATCACTATTTATGTGTCCATAGTTATGACATTTGTAACATTCAATGTTATGTGGGGCCACATATGCACTTGTTTCTTGGACATTTCTTTTATAATCCCTACAATATGCAACCTTATGTCCAAAGTTAGTACAATAAAAACAATGACCATAAAATAAATTTTCATACCTGGGAGTGAATGATATTCTTTGTGGTGTAGTCCTTCTGAATTTCTTCCTTGACTGATCACGATCATGATTGAATCTTCTTTGTGGCTTGAACATGAATGGTCTTCTTGAAGATGTATCTTCAATAGTTTTCTTAGATTCTGGTTGACCATGATTCCTTCCTTTGAGTACTTCTACATAACTCTTTATATTTTCTTCATTCTTATTTTCTAGAAACCTTGAGTGCTTCTCTTCATTCTCTGTAACCGATGTGGATGTTTCTGTCTCTTCAATGTTCTTATTGAGCTTGACAATTTTACTTCTCAATTTGACAACTTCTTCTTCAAGCTTCTCAACCTCTTCTTCTTTCTTCATTATCCAAGATTTCATGAATTCTTTTTTTCTTTTCGCTTCCTCAAGATGAATTTTTAATGTGATTATTTATTCTTCAAGTCCTTTCTCTTCTTTACCAAACTCTACCTCAATATGTTTTAGATCACTAGTTCTTTATTTAATATGATCTGTCAATATATTCTCTCTCATTTTTGTTTCTTCTTTCTGTGCTTCTATGTTGGCTTCCAAATACTTCTTTTGATATTCAAGATTTTATTAGATCTTTCTTTATTATTCTAGCTGAGTTCTTAAGTTCTCAATGACCTGTTGGGCTTCTTCAAAAATGTGAACGCTTTCCTTTTGTTTCATCAATTCTTTCTTGAGTGACTTGTTTTCTTCTCTTAGTTCATCTAAAGCACTAATCAATTCTTCTTCATAATTGTCTTCCTTTTCAATTAGTTTTTATGTCTCAT
>JZKD02S1804907.1:49274-62355 GCA_000966675.3 Picea glauca | reverse complement strand
GCTAAGTTCTTCACACAATTCCTTCACCAATTCTCCAATTAATCTTGCTTAACCTTTTCCATGAGAATCCCATCAATATATAGGAGAGGATGAGATGGTTACTTGGATGAGAATGGTCCCACCAAATCAGGGAAACCAATAAAATGATAACCATTCGAATGCCAACCCATTCTCTAGAAGATTCCCTTCTAGAACCATCTAGACTTCATCTTTTTCCAAGCTTGAGAACAAGTTTGCACCCTAGCTATGTAGCATAGTGTGAGAAGTTTGCACCTTAGCTGAAGGAAGCCTGTGAGAATGGGTCATTCTTGCACCCTAGGATATAAGAAACTTGCGAACTCTCTTCAAAAATATGTTTTCTGGGAAGAGATGAATGTCACTTTTCTCAGGAGAAAGTTATTGTTAGGAGCCTGAGTACACCATCATCAATACACCATCAATATGACCAAAATCATGGTTAACATGGACACCAACCATTTGGGTCGTTTGACAAAGTTGAAACAATTTTGAACAGTAGAAGACTTCATAGCTGCCTTTGAACGCCTGGCTTTTTGAATAGAGGGCATGATTGATGCTTTCTTTCGAGAGTGTTTTATTAGTGACCTCAAGGATGAGATTCGGGCCCATGTCTTCATGGCTCAACCCTCGAATAGGTTGTATCATCTCAAAACTGAAAACCATCCTTTATCCCTCACCCTAAAACCGTCACTCCCACTACTCCCTCTGCCCCATTAAAAATCCAAAAATTGACTAGGGATGAAATGGTTGAACGCCAACTCAAAGGCCTTTGTTATAATTGTGATGACAAATATTTCTCGGGCCACAAATGTAAGGAACAAAATCTTTTTATGGCCATCTCTGAGGACATTTCAGAAGAGGATGTTGAAATTCCCTCGTGTCTGAGTCACCTGAAATCATTGACATAACCCCTCCCTCAGACCCTCTCGAAGTAGAGTGCATCATTTCCCTCAATGCTCTCACTGGTTTTTCCAATCCCCAAACCCTGAAGTTAATTGGTTACATCAAGCATCGAAAGGTCATCATTCTGGTTGATAGTGGAAGCACCCATAATTTTATTCATCGCTGCATTGCCCAAGAAACTCATTGCTACATCCATGTTGTCAATAATTTCCAAATCATGATTGCCAATGGTGGTTCCATGAAATGTGGAGGGCGCTGTGAAAATTTTCATCTCCAAATCGGTGACTACCACCTAAAATCCCATATGTTTGCTATCGACATGGGTGGTTGTGACATTGTGTTGGGTGTAGACTAGCTAAGAACTTTGGTTCCCATTCTCATGGATTTTAAGGCATTAACCATGTAATTCAACCAAGAAGGCCACCAATATAAATTCCAAGGCATCACTGTTGGTTCACCTGAGGTCATTAGTTCCCATCGCATGGAAAAGCTACTCAAAAAAGGTCATTCTGGTGTCATTGTTCAACTCCATGCCATTAAAGCAACAGAAACACCCCCAATGTCGCATGACCTCCAAGCTCTCCTTTCTAAACATCAAATGGTATTTTTTACTCCCCAAGGCCTCCCTCCTTCCCATGGTGTTCATGATCATTCCATCCCCTTGTACTCGAAAGCCTTCCTCCCAATATCCATCCATATCGCCACCCCTTCTCACAAAAAAATGAAATTGAGAAAATGATCCAGGAACTCCTTAATGCAGGCGTTATCCGCCCTAGTACGAGCCCTTACTCTTCTCCTATAGTCATGGTACTAAAGAAAGAAGGTTCTTGGAGAATGTGTCCTAACTTTCGTGCCCTCAACAAACTGACCATTAAAGACAAATTTCCCATTCCTATCATTGATTACCTTCTGGATGAATTGAGTGGTACCCAATTCTTTACTAAACTTGATCTTCGCTTGGGCTATCACCAGATACGTATGAAATAGGCAGACATTCCCAAGATGGCCTTTCACACTCATGAGGGCCACTATGAGTTTTTGGTCATTGACGCAGGCGAGTCTCGACCTCCCAACTCCTCCAGCTCACCCGCTCACAGGATCGTTCAAAGTCCCTCTTCTGCTAAGCCGAAGAAGCTCTTTAGATTCCCTCCTAGAATCCTCTGCTACAAACTCGATCCATAGGTCCTTTCTTTCACCCTGTCACAGCCTCTGCACTTAACCGTGGTTACCCCCGACTCTCTATCGGGGTTCGGGGTTTCGCACTTCCTACTGTCAAGAGTTTCTCACCTCTCAAATCCCAGATCACCGATGGGACAAATTTCCGATGCGCCCCTTTTTTCCTCAGCCCCTTCTAGCTATGTTGCTAGTCCACGTGACCTTCCTTCATATGACCACAGTCCTAGACTCCTATCAGGATTTCAGCATTTTCAACGTCGATGTGCAAACGTCCCCAAGATTCATGATTCTCTTATTCTCGATGCGCTTCAGCCCTCCTGGCTAAGCCCTGGCCAATGTGACCGTCACTCCATGACCACTACCTTAACCCACCGGGGTTTCAGGCTTTGCGATGCCAAGATGAATACGCCCACGGGATTCCCGATCATCCAAATCCCGATTCTCCATCGTGCTGACAACTGGCCTCCACTATGGCTCTGTCCTCCTCCGCTACTGTGCTGACAGTTGGCCCCCACTATCAGGGTTTCATGTTTCGCGAATTCAAAAGGCACGAACCACTCATCTATGGGATCCCCAATATCCTGATGGCTTCAACTCCGATGGACGCTTCCCTGTCGGGACTTTCCCGATGGCGTTGATGGTTGAAATGCATCCTCCTCAAATGGATGGTCCCGATCCCCCCCGGGATTTTAGGACTTCCAATGTTTTGTTTCCTTCAACCCTGGGAACTCCAATTTCCCAATTTACTGATGAAGCCTCCCTATCGAGCTTTCTTCGGTGGCTCTAGATGATTTCCACGCGTCCTCCTTCAAATGGACGGTCCCGATTATGTCGGGATTTCGGGACTTTCGATGTCTTGGCTCCCTCGACCTCGAGAACTCTGATTTCCTGATGGCCGATATCTCGATGATAACTCCTCGTGTCGGGACTTCTCTCCTCCTATTCATGGGATTAACCCCCGTGCAACTCCTTCAGATATGACAGTTGTCGGGGATTCTGAGAAAGATCTAACGGCTCAGATCCATTCTCCTCGTGCGCTCCTCCTCCTGAGGTTAAACTGTGTGCAAATCCTTCCGATCCAATGGCTTACGGGATTTTCGAGTGAGATCCGATGGCTATCGGTCTCCTCCTTTTGTAGGCTCCTCCTGAGCTCCTCTTGGACGCTTAAACCAACGGTCCATATCTGTTCTCCTGTCGATCTGACGGCTGACGCTGCTCCTCCTAAGATTCTTGTCCTTTCTTCCTGCCTTTGGAGAATTTCAATCTTTCAAAGGCCTCGACCTTTCCTTATTTCCTCTCTCTGTAAACTCCTTCACCTTGAGCTTTTCCAATGCATGTAAAAGCATTGTTAATCCTGAGCTTCTCTTCTTCTCTTTTCTTGCAGATGGAGAATAAAATGGATGCCTTCTTGGCTATCCTTTGGCTCAAGCGACTAAATTGTTGAGTCCTTCTGGGTATTCAGTAACCCCGCGAAGATCCTTCAGTGGATTCTTCCTCAAGTAGCAGAAATGAAAGAGTTCTCTTCTCCTTCTGTGCCTACCTACACACTTCCTCAATGCCCTCCTGGCAGAGTTTCTCTTCCACAGAACGTTCAACAGTTCTATCCCTTATGTGCATCCTTTGCACCTACTCAATGCCCACCTGACAGAGCTTCTCAAAATCCTTAGTGATTCTGGTCTTATTCAAACTCTCTGTAGAGTTCTTCCTCTAGCACCTCGTGCTTACGCTCAATTCCCACTAGGCAGAGCTCCACAGAACTTACAGCAAAGTTCTGTCTGTGACTTTGTTTCAGCCACACAACCTTACCTCTTGAGGTGTTCAGCAACCTCACAGGTATTCTTCCTGAGTTTTTGACTTCAGTGTTGTGTCACAACACGTCTTTGTTTGAACCCGCAGTGTTTAGAAGTGCAACCTCTGTGCACGGCTCTCAGAACCCTCAACGTTCTGTCACACCCTCCTGGTGTGAAGCCTCAAAGACCTTCAACCTGAAATCAAATGAACTCTTGCAGAATGCATCAACACACATACATTCACAGCATAAAAGGAACACACACAGTCATCCATATAACACAGAACTCATGCAGGAAACACTATTGCTTGTATTAAAAAGGGCAAAATGCCTGTATCTTTACAATGGTGTTCCTGAGCTCTCTCTGGCTCTTCTTCTAGAACCATCCTTCTCATCTAACCGAAAATGAGATATGAATATCTCTTTTACCTGAGGGGCTCTTTGAGCGCTTCCCTCCAGGTCTACCTACTATAATAAATTACATTGAATGGTTGTCTAGTCCAGCATCTGGATCTAGATCTCAGCCGATCTAGCATTAAAGTCGATCTTATCTAATGCCTGCACAAAGGCATGGCTTCCATGGCTCACCAGCCTAAACCATTTAATTACATTCTATTTATAATTAAATGAGGTTGTGCCTCTCTTCAATGCTCGATTTGAATTCACTGGCGTGGCTAGCTGTTGGCTGGTTGACGTGGAGAGATGCTCCTGCATCAAACTCCTTAGCTGCAAAATCATGAGCTCCTGCTCATGCGCTTCCCCTCTAAGCTGTTGGAAATCCTTCTGGATCCCAAATAAGTCTTTGGAGTTTTCCATCCGCTCCATCATGTTGTTGTTGCTGTTGCTTCTGCATTGTTGTTGTTGTTGCTCTTCTGCTCAGCCTCTCCTTGCTGGTAGTTCTTGCTGACCCCAACATCATCCTGCTGATGTCTTCTATCACTACATCCAACTGATCCAATGGCTGGTCCTATTTTTGCAGTCTCCTCAGCTGCAAAAATTTTTGGCACATGGGCAGATCACCCTGATCTCCCATGCCTCCTCCATCAGTTTCCAACTTTACCTGTTGGATGTGCACGCCCTACACTTTTACCCTTTCCTCCAGGGCTTCAACTTGTTCCCACAGTTCAGCAAAACATATGTTGTCTGTCTCTTCTTCCTCTTCTGTTTCTGCAACCTCCCCTGTTGTAGTCTTTCCAGCTTCCTGGCTGAAAATATTGAGCCATTCCTCAGAATGCTCATTATCCTTTTCGTTTGCTTGTGCTTGTGCTTGGGTAGTCTCACAAACTTGCTCCAATTTCCTTTTCACAGTCATCATCAGCTGTAACTACTCTGTTGTTGCACCGTCTGCAACAAAAAAAACTTCCTCCTCCTGGGCACATGGTAGGAATATCCCAATTTCCCCAATCATCAAAGATCATCCTGATCCTTCACCTCTGTCAGCTGCACCTGCTGATCCAATTCCATCTACTCTGAATTTAAGAGACCCTCTGACAGTCCCATCTGTTCTGTCAGCTCCTTGGGGTAATCAAAATTCACCTGTTCATCCTTGCCCTCCTGGCAATATGGGATGCTTCTGCTGCTCTTCTAGAAAACTATGAGATCAACCGATCCCATATTCATCAGCACTCACTGAATTGAACTCTTCTCCGAGTCCATGAGACTGTCATCTAGTCTTGCATTTTCATCTCTGTCCACCTGGAAGTTTAAGATGCTTCCACTGCCTTCCTTGCAGTCTCTGAGATCCCTCAGCGACCTCCTTTCATTGCCCAGCTGGCAATGCAAAGTTTCCTGGTTGTCCTCTTGACAGTCTGTGAGATCCTCAGCTGATCTCAACTAGTTTCCCACCTGCCAAACCAGAATTTCCTCTTCTCTGCATTCATGGCAGTCTTCGATATCATCAGCCAATCTCATTTCAGATTCCAAATCGTTGAGACTTTCCCCAGTCTCTGGTTCGCATACCTGAACCATCTTCTTCTCCTACCGCAACTTAAATTCGAGTCTCACCAATTCTCTCTTTATATCTACGAGCTCTTCATCCATGTCCTCTTGGATCCATATCTCTCTTCTCCCAGCATACCTACGGCCTTCAGTAGCCCTGTTGCTGCCTTTGTTTTCCTTCCTAGCAAATCTGCTACTGTCACTCTACATCTTGAGTGTGTCCAGCTTCATCTTCCCACAGTCTCCCTGACTGTCTTCTCGATTGTTTCCTACCTGCAAACAATCATCACAGAGTCTCCAACACTCTGTCTTCCTCCACCTGAAATATACAGATGAATTTTCCCGCTCTGATACCACTTGGTGTGTATCAGAGTGCTTTCCTCCTCTGCCTCTTCTGGCCTGAAATATACAGACAAGAATTCAGCTCTGATACCACTTGATGACAGACGTCTCCTATGCTCGGCCACAGGTCCTTTCTCACTTCCTCACGGCCTCTGCACCAGACCGTGACTTTTCCCTGACTCTCTATCGGGGTTCGAGGTTTTTCACTTCCTATTGTCGAGAGTTTCTCACCTCTCCAATCCTCGATCACTGATGGGACAAATTTCCGATGCGCCCCTTTTTTCCTCAGCCCCTTCTAGCTGTGCTGCTGGTCCATGTGACCTGCCTTCATATGACCACAGTCCTAGAATCCTATCAGGATTTTGACATTTTCAACGTCGATGTGCGAACATCCCCAAGATTCGCAATTCTCTGATTCCCGATGCGCTTCAGCCCTCCTGGCTAAGCCCTGGCCAACGTGACCGTCACTCCGTGACCACTACCTTACCCCATCGGGGTTTCAAGGTTTACGATGCCAAGATGCATACGCCCACAGGACTCCCGATCATCCAAATCCTGATTCTCCATCGTGCTGACAGTTGGCCTCCACTATGTCTCTGTCCTCCTCTGCTGCTCTGCTGACAACTGGCCCCCACTATTGGGGTTTCGCGTTTCATGAATTCAAAAGGCACGAACCACTCGTCTATGGGATCCCCGATATCCTGATGGCTTCAACTTCGATGGACACTTCCCTGTTGGGACTTTCCCAATGGCGTTGATGGTTGCCACGTGTCCTCCTCAAATGGACGGTCTCGATTCCCCCCGGGATTTTAGGACTTCCGATGTCCTGTTTCCTTCAACCCTGGGAACTCCGATTTCCCGATTTACTAATGAAGCCTCCCTATCGAGCTTTCTTCGGTGGCGCTAGATGATTTCCACACGTCCTCTTTCAAATGGATGGTCCCGATTATGTCAAGCTTTCGAGACTTTTGATGTCCTGGCTCCCTCGACCTCAAGAACTCCTATTTCCCAATGTCCGATATCCCGATGATAACTCCTCGTATCGGGACTTCTCTCATCAAGTTCACAGGATTAACCCCCGCGCAACTCCTGCAGATCCGACGGTTGTCGAGGATTCTGAGAAAGATCTAATGGCTCAGATCCATTCTCCTCGTGTGCTCCTCCTCCTGAGGTTAAACTGTGTGCAAATCCTTCTGATCCAACATCTTACAGGATTTTTGAGTGAGATCCAATGGCTATCGGTCTCCTCCTTCTGTAGGCTCCTCTTGAGCTCCTCCTGGATGCTTAAACCACTGGTCCAGATCTGTTCTTCTGTCGATCTGACAGCTGACACTGCTCCTCCTGAGATTCTTGTGCTTTCTTCCTGCCTTGGGAGAATTTCAATCTTTTAAAGGCCTTGACCTTTGCTTCTTTCCTCTCTCTGCGAACTCCTTCATTTTGAGCTTCGCCAATGTGCGTAAAAGCGTTATTCCTCCTGAGCTTCTCTTCTTCTCTTTTCCTGCAGATGCAGAATGAAATGGATGCCTTCCTGGCTATCCTTTTTCTCAAGTGACTAAATTGTTGAGTCCTTCGGGGTATTCAGTAACCCCGCGAAGATCCTTCAGTGGATTTTTCCTCAAGTAGCAGAACTCAAAGAGTTATCTTCTCCTTTTGTGCCTATCCGTACACTTCCTCAATGCCCTCCTGGCAGAGTTTCTCTTCCATAGAACGTTTAGCAATTATGTCCCTTATGTGCACCCTTTGCACCTACTCAATCCCCACCTGGCAGAGCTTCTCAGAATCCTTAGTGATTATGGTCTTCTTCAAACTCTCTGTAGAGTTCTTCCTCTAGAACCTCATTCTTACGCTCAATGCCCACCTGGCAGAGCTCCACAGAACTTACAACAAAGTTCTGTATGTGACTGTGTTTCAGCCACAGAGCCTTACCTCCTGAGGTGTTCAGCAACCTCACAGGTCTTCTTCCTGAGTTGTTGACTTCAGTGTTGTGCTGCAACACATCTTTGTCTGAACCCACAGTGTTTAGAAGTGCAACCTCTGTGCATGGTTCTCAAAACCCTCAACATTTTGTCACACCCTCCTGGTGTGAAGCCTCAAAGACCTTCAACCTGAAATCAAACGAACTCCTGCAGAATGCATCAACACACATACATTCACAGCATAAAAGGAACACACACAATCATCCATATAACACAGAACTCATGCAGGAAAAATTGTTGCTTGTATTAAAAATGGAAAAATGCTTGTATCTTTACAATGGTGTTCCTGAGCTCTCTCTGGCTCTTCTTCTACAACCATCCTTCTCATCTAACCCAAAATGAGATCTGAATATCTCTTTTACCTGAGGGGCTCTTCGAGCGCTTCCCTCCAGGTCTACCTACTCTAATAAATCACATTGAATGGCTGTCTAGTCCATCATCTGGATCTAGATATCAGCCGATCTAGCATTAAATCTGATCTTATCTAATGCCTGCACAAAGGCATGACTTCCATGGCTCACCAGCCTAAACCATTTAATTACATTCTATTCAGAATTAAATGAGGCTGGGACTCTCTTCAATGCGTGATTTGAATTCGCTGGCATGGCTGGCTGTTGGCTCGCTGACGTGGAGAGATGCTCCTGCATCAAACTCCTCAGCTGGAAAATCATGAGCTCATGCTCATTCACTTCCCCTCTAAGCTGTTGGAAATCCTCCTGGATCCCAAATAAGTCTTTGGAGTTTTCCATCCACTCCATCCTGCTGCTGCTTCTGCATTGCTGCTGCTGCCGCTCTTCTACTCAGCCTCTCCTTGCTGACAGTTCTTGTTGACCCCAACATCAACATGTTGATGTCTTCTATCACTACATCCAGCTGCTCCAATGGCTGGTCCTATTTTTGCAGTCTCCTCAGCTACAAAATTTTTTGGCACATGGGCAGATCACCTTGATCTCCCATGCCTCCTCCGTCAGTTTCCAACTTTACCTTTTGGATGTGCACACCCTGCACTTTTACCCTTTCCTCTAGGGCTTCAACTTGTTCCCACAGATCAGCAAAACATATGATGTCTGTCTCTTCTTCCTCTTCTGTTTCTGCAACCTCCCCTGTTGCAGTCTTTCCAGCTTCCTGGCTGAAAATATTGAGCCATTCCTCAGAATGCTCATTATCCTTTTCGTCCGCTTTTGCTTGTGCTTGGGTAGTCTCACACACCTGCTCCAATTTCCTTTTCACAGTCATCGTCAGCTGTGACTTCTCTATTGTTGCATTGTCTTCAACACAAATTTCTGCCTCCTCCTGGGCACATGGTAGGAATATCCCAATTCCCCCAATCATCAAAAGATCATCCTGATCCTTCACTTCTGTTAGCTGCACCTGCTGATCCAAGTCCATATGCTCTGAATTTATGAGACCCTCTAACAGTCCCATCTATTCTGTCAGCTCCTTGGGATGATCAAAATTCACCTGTTCATCCCTGCCCTCCTGGAAATATGGGACTCTTCCGCTGCTCTTCTGGCAGACTATGAGATCAACCAATCCCATATTCATCATCACTCGTTGAATTGAACTATTCTCCGAGTCCATGAGACTTTCAGCTAGTCTTGCATTTTCATCTCTGCCCACCTGGTAGTTTAAGATGCTTCCGCTGCCTTCCTGGCAGTATCCGAGATCCCTCAACGACCTCCTTTCATTGCCCATCTAGCAATGCAAAGTTTCCTGGTTGTCCTCCTGACAGTCTATGAGATCCTCAGCTAATCTCAACTCGTTTCCCACCTGGTAAACCAGAATTTCCTCTTCTCTGCCTTCATGGCAGTCTTCGATATCATCAGCCGATCTCATTTCAGATTCCAAATCGTTGAGACTTTCCCCAGTCTTTGGTTCGCATACCTGAACCATCTTCTTCTCCTGTCGCAGCTTAAATTCGAGTCTCGCCAATTCTCTCTTTATATCTGCGAGCTCTTCATCCATGTCCTCTTGGCTCCATAGCTCTCTTATCCCAGCATACCTATGGCCTTCAGTAGCCCTGTTGCTACCTTTGTTTGCCTTCCTAGCAAATCTGCTACTGTCACTCTGCATCTTGAGTGTGTCCAGCTTCATCTTCCCACTGTTTCCCTGACTGTCTTCTCAACTATTGCCTACCTACAAACAATCTTCACAGAGTCTCCAGCACTCTGTCTTCCTTCATCTGAAATATACAGATGAATTTTCCCGCTCTGATACCACTTGGTGTGTATCAGAGTGCTTTCCTCCTCTGCCCCTTCCAGCCTGAAATATACAGACAAGAATTCAGCTTTGATACCACTTGATGATAGACGTCTCCTATGCCCGTCCACAGGTCCTTTCTCACTTCCTCACGGCCTCTGCACCGGACCATGACTTTTCCCCGACTCTCTATCGGGGTTCAGGGTTTCGCACTTCCTACTGTCGAGAGTTTCTCACCTCTCCAATCCCCAATCACCGATGGGACAAATTTCTGATGCACCCCTTTTTTCCTCAGCCCCTTCTAGTTGTGCTACTGGTCCACATGACCTGCCTTCATATGACCACAGTCCTAGACTCCTATCAAGATTTCGGCATTTTCAACATCGATGTGCGAATGTCCCCAAGATTCACGATTCTCCGATTCTTGATGCGCTTCAGCCCTCCTGGCTAAGCCCTGGCCAACGTGACCGTCGCTCCATGACCACTACCTTACCCCGTCAGGGTTTCGGGGTTTGCGATGCCAAGATGCATACGTCCACGGGATTCCTGATCATCCAAATCCTGATTCTCCATCGTGCTGACAGCTAGCCTCCACTATGGCTCTGTCCTCCTCCGCTATTATGCTGACAGCTGGCACCCACTATTGGGGTTTCACGTTTCACAAATTCAAAAGGCACGAACCACTCATCTACAGGATCCTCGATATCCCGATGGCTTCAACTCCAATGGACGCTTCCCTGTCGGGACTTTCCCGATGGAATTGATGGTTGCCACGCGTCCTCCTCAAATGGATGGTCCCGATCCCCCTGGGATTTCGGGACTTCCGATGTCCTATTTCCTTCAACCCTGGGAACTCCGATTTCCCGATTTACCAATGAAGCCTCCCTGTCGAGCTTTCTCCGGTGGCGCTAGAATATTGCCATGCGTCCTCCTTCAAATGTACGGTCTCGATTATGTTAGGATTTCGGGACTTTCGATGTCCTATCTCCCTCTACCTCGAGAACTTTGATTTCCTGATGGCCGATATCCCGATGATAACTCCTCATGTTGGGACTTCTCTCCTCCTGTTCATGGGATTAACCCCCATGCAACTCCTGCAGATCCGACGATTGTCAGGGATTCTGAGAAAGATCTAACGGCTCATATTTGTTCTCCTCGTGCGCTCCTCCTCCCGAGGTTAAACTGTGCTCAAATCCTTCCGATCCAATGTCTTACGGGATTTTCGAGTGAGATCCGATGGCTATCGGTCTCCTCCTTCTATAGGCTCCTCCTGAGCTCCTCCTTGACGCTTAAACCAATGGTCCAGATCTATTCTCCTGTCGATCTGACGACTGACGCTACTCCTCCTGAGATTCTTGTGCTTTCTTCCTTGGGAGAATTTCAATCTTTCAAAGGCCTCAACCTTTGCTTCTTTCCTCTCTCTGCGAACTCCTTCACCTTGAGCTTCGCCAATGCGCATAAAAGCGTTGTTCCTCCTGAGCTTCTCTTCTTCTCTTTTCCTGCAGATGGAGAATGAAATGGATGCCTTCCTAGCTATCCTTCTTCTCAATCGACTAAATTGCTGAGTCCTTCTGGGTATTCAGTAACCCCGTGAAGATACTAGTGGATTTTTCCTCAAGTAGCAGAACTCAAAGAGTTCTCTTCTCCTTCTGTGCCTATCTGCACACTTCCTTGATGCCCTCCTGGCGGAGTTTCTCTTCCACAGAACGTTCAATAGTTTTGTCCCTTATGTGCACCCTTTGCACCTACTCAATGCCCACCTTTCAGAGCTTCTTAGAATCCTCAGTGATTCTGGTCTTCTTCAAATTCTCTGTAGAGTTCTTCCTCCAGCACCTCGTGCTTATGCTCAATGCCCACCTAGAAAAGCTCCATAGAACTTATAGCAAATTTATGTATGCGACTGTGTTTCAGCCACACAGCCTTACCTCCTGAGGTGTTCAGCAACCTCATGGGTCTTCTTCCTGATTTGTTGACTTCAGTGCTGTGCCGCAGCATGTCTTTGTCTGAACCCACAGTGTTCAGAAGTGCAGCCTCTGTGCACGGATCTCAGAACCCTCAACGTTTTGTCACACCCTCCTAGTGTGAAGCCTCAAAGACCTTCAACCTGAAATCAAATGAACTCCTGCAGAATGCATCAACACACATACATTCACAGCATAAAAGGAACACACACAGTCATCTATATAACACAAATCTCATGCAGGATAAATTGTTGCTTGTATTAAAAATGGCAAAATGCCTGTATCTTTACAATGGTGTTCATGAGCTCTCTATGGCTCTTCTTCTACAACCATCCTTCTCATATAACCCAAAATGAGATCTGAATATCTCTTTTACCTGAGGGGCTCTTCAAGCGCTTCCCTCTAGGTCTACCTACTCTAATAAATTACATTGAATGGTTGTCTAGTCCAGCATCTGGATCTAGATCTCAGCCGATCTATCATTAAAGTCGATCTTATCTAATGCCTGCACAAAGGCACGACTTCCATGGCTCACCAGCCTAAACCATTTAATTACATTCTATTTAGAATTAAATGAGGTTGCGCCTCTCTTCAATGCGTGATTTGAATTCAGCGTGGCTAGCTGCTGGCTGGCTGACGTGGAGAGATGCTCCTACATTAGTCATGCCCTTTGGCTTGTGTAATGCTCCCTCCACCTTCCAAAGCCTCATGAATCATGTATTTCGTCCATTTCTCCATCATTTTGTCTTAGTTTTATTTGATGATATACTCATCTATAG
>JZKD02S1804907.1:0-17905 GCA_000966675.3 Picea glauca | reverse complement strand
CATTTTAGGCATGTGATAGCCTATTGGAAAGGTATTTTCTAGAAATACGCATTACATCGTCAAAATCTAACTTTTTTTTTATAGTTTGACTGTGGCAAGCCAAGAAAACACTGTTTAGAGCCCCAAAATGGCCCTGGAAGTACAAAAAGATGTATTGACATGAAAAATTCCAAAATAATCCAGTTGGAATAGGTGAGCAGCCACCAATATCCACCTGGATGTTGTGTAGGGATTCAAGACAACCCCATAAGTGCATAACCCACAATTGCAAATAATTGTCCCCATTACAGAGAAATGTGTTGAACTGAAAACTATCAAGATGAACTAGTTGGAATTTGGAACAGGTGGGTGGCCACCAATATCCACCTGAATCAATCCTCCCCCCTTAGGAAGAGATGATATCCATTGCATTGAACGCTCGAGGAAGAGGGGAAAGTGTTTTCTGAATCTGAATCTTGGTGAGTTGCGTGCCTTTTTGGAGAAGTTGTGCTGCTTGGTCCGTGGAAGGCTATTAGGAACTTGTTGCTAGAGGGGTTGAATATGTTCCACCAACCTGTTGTCTCTGGAATTGATGGGGCATTGTGTAGGCACCATTGTAGGTGAAGGAACAATATATTCTTTCTCTTCTGCAATATGATTATGTTGGATAGAAGGTGCCAAGCCTACAATCATTGTTGTGGAATTCTATGCATCCTTTGAATAGACTATGAAGAGGATGAATTTTGCAGTATGAGAGATTACCTTACGAAAATGTTTTGGTGGAACAGTAATTGAAAGTACCTCTGGTATCCTATAGATATGACCTCCCAGAGTAATAATGACACTATGGGGTTGTGACTCATAAACAACATGAATTTTCCACATATATGGGTGGCCCAAAACAACATCACAAAAATAAAGAGGGGAAACATCACACACTACCTCATCCTTGAAGGGATGGATGCCATAGAACAAGAGACATTGTTGGATGAAACAGAGATCTCGTACCTAGTGAAGCCACCCGATGTTGTATGGCTATAGGTGTGGTGTTGTCGACAACCCAAAATATTTGACAACCTCAACTGAGATGAGGTTCTTCCGGCTGCTGCTATCAACAATGAAATGCAACAAGGTCCCCTTCACCCACATCTATGAATGGAAGAGGTGCTCCCCCTCTTTAGGATCTACGTTCCCCCTCTTCAGGAACTACTGGTTCTTCTGGTTGAATTGTTGTGGTCACGACAATAGAAGTAGGGTGTGCATCGATGATCTATCAGTTTTAAATATTTTCTAGATCATATTCCGAACCAGGGTTCAAATCCTTGTCTTTGACCTTGACCACGAATTACTGTTTCGAGCGACATTCATCAGTGTTGTGCCAGATGATTTTGTGGAAGTTGCACCACTTCCCAATGTCATTCTTCGTCTTTCCTTTACCCTTATTTTTCAGTGTATTGGATTGGTTTTTGGGAGGATTTTGGTTAGGGCCATCTTTACCATGATTTGGTTGTTGTGGATTTGCATACCTGTTGGCCCTTAACCAATTTTTGAAGTTACTTAGTCATATTTGACCGTTTTTGGGACTTCAACAGCCTGTTGAAGATGGAGCACCAAATGAAGCAGAGATCAAGGGATCTCATCCCACTTTTAGGTCCTTTTTTGGGTTTTGGGAATATGTAATGGGAAAGGAATGTCGGCATGTGGGTTTACCCACACTTAGGCCCATTTTGTATGTATAAATAGACATATAGGCATCTAGTAGAGAAGGAGGGGGGGGGGATTGTATTGTATCTATGTGATATAGGCTAAGTGCCAAGAAGGGATCTATGTGATCGAGAGATTTTTGCATTCTGTATAGATTTGCAGAGCTTAGTGCAAGTCCCTGTGTGAAGATATAGAAGGATTTGTATTGGAAGGCAAGGAAGAAGGATCTAGCGGGCTGCACAGATCTTCTGTCTTGTGTGAAGTAAGGGTTTCTACGGATTTGTTCTTGTAACCGATTGGTCGATGACAATATAGAAGAAGAGTTGGTGGATGTAGCCCCAGGGTGGGGGTGAACCACGTAAATTTCTGTGTTATGCTTTGTGCCTTGACTTGTTGTGCTTATCTCTTCTTTGGCTAAGTGCTTTGATATATTTAGATGGATATATTTATGCTTTGTGCTTATTAGATAGGTATACATAGTAAATCTGATATGTATGAAGATACTTAGTGCTGAACTACTGGATCTGACCTATTTACTGTTGCTAAGTGCTAAGTTACCTTAGATCTAAGTGACTACTGTGATGTTATGTGTTATCTGCGAAGTATAATAAGGATTGAATATTGATGGATAATCAATGTTAAGTGCTCTATAAGAGATATAATCACAGATCTTTGTCCTAGCTAAGGTTGCAGACATTTGAGTCTTGCAACCACCCCTGCCTCTACTTCGGGCGAGACTTCATCTTCTTCGCAAGTGTTTCCAAAAGGGCTGATAGTTAGGGATTTGTTGGTGTGCTCTTGTAGCATTGAACCCTGGGTCTGCCCTTGTTCCAACAAATGGTTCTGTTGCTAGGACCTGAAACTTTGATTGCTGGGAACTGAGGAAGAAGAAGCTATGTGCAAAGATTCATCTTGAAACTGTGGAATCTTTGTGCATGGATTTGTTCCCTAGTGAGGAATAATCCACTTGATCTGAAAAGCTCTGTGATAAATAAAGGAAGGACAAATTTGAAGAAAGAAGCGAGATCTGAATGCTTTGTGCTCTAAGAAAGGTAAAAGTGGAAGTTTCTAAAAAAGAGAGGTCAGATCTGCAGAAAAGAAGTAAGATCTGTAAACTCTGTGCTCTAATAAATGTAACAATAGTTAAAAGATCTTATATCTAGAAGCTTTGTGCTCTATAGAAGTAAAATAAGTGAAATTTTTTATTTCTAGAGTATGGATCTAGGTATGTTTGATAGGTTCTGTCCTAGCTGGAAAACTAGGGCTCTGATAGATGAAAGAAAGATTGATATGAATAGATCTGATAAGAATAGTGATATATATGTTATACCTATGCATAGAAAGAATGTTTGGACTAAGAAATGGATGCAGGATCCTAGAAAGAATTTTTTGCAGACTAGCTACAATGATCCTAGTGTGCAGTATAGAAGAAGTTGGGGATCATTTAAAAGGAAGAGAGGATTGACCCTATGTTATAGTTGCAAAAGACTGGGACATCTAGCTAAGGAATTCCCTGGTGGAAGATCTAGTTGCCTCTGTTGCAAAGCTTTGGACCATGAAGTATTGGATTGCCCTAGAAGGATTACTAAGCTTGAAAGAATGAATCTGAATGAAGAAAAACCTAAGGCAGATCGAGAAATATTATAACTCCAACAAGAATCAGAGAAGGTATTGCTGCAGATGAAAGACACCTGGAACGATCACCGACATGTTAGGCTACCAGAGATCTTTAAAGAAAAAGAATGCATTGAAGCAAGAATAAGAGATTTCGACATTGAATCTATCCTTGATGAAGAAACACCAGTGAACATTATGCTAGAAAGAACTTGGGAAGCCATAGGGAAACCTGATATGACCCCTTCATTAGGAGGAATAGGACTATTCAAAGGAAAATTGGTGAACCTATGTGGAAGGATCACTCAGATATATATGAATGTCAATGGAACTTTGATAGAAGAAGATTTTGAGATTATCAAGTTTATTGAGGATAGCGCCCCATTTACTATGTTACTTGGAAAACCTTGGATTGAAAGAGATCAAGCCAGAAAGAAGGAAGAAGAAAAGGTATTACAAAAACAGAGACAAGAGATAAAAGATTTCATGACCATAAGGATCACGCAGTTGATTGAAGAGAAGGAGAACAAATTGAAGCTATTTGACACTAGAAGCCCATATATCAAAACTGCAAGAACATTAGAGGACTCATAGAATATTGAAGTATCTGTCTCAGATATAGAAGAAGTACTACCCCTAAGTCTTAGGAAATAATCTCAGCAGCATGAAGTGACTATGTCCAAGGAAAATAAGAATTAGAATGAGAAAAGAACCACCGAGACGAAGCTCACAAAGAAGAAGGCTAGAAAGTTGAGTAAGAAGAAGGCTAAAATTGAAAGGTTACAACAGGTTCTCGAGGGTACCTCACAGAAGGAAAACTTGTAGGATTTGAACTTCGTCGAGATATTAGAACAATGACATAGGCCACTTCGCCATGGCGAAGCAATATAACTGTTAGAGGCTGATATACCCATTCGACTGCTTCTTCGAATGGATAAAAAATCATTGACGGCTCATCACCAGACCATCGAAACACGCCATAATAAACAGAACACGAATTAATGAGGCTCATACCTATTGCAAAGCAAACTGTTTCCAAGATTGCCTATTTATCTCATCGTGCCATGATCGAAAAACACTTTTGCCAACTAAGAATTTGAAACCCACAGACTAGCAAGTGTATACAGTGATCATCGTGCCCTCTTTGTTCATTCCTGAGCAGTGTCTAAGATCATTGTGACCCTGATAATTTATCCAGAGCGTGTATGTCCGAAGAGCTTAGCGTACTTGAAGAATCTGCGAAGGAGGTACTCGCTAATCTTAGGGCTGAGAAAATCATGTTGGAAAGAAGGATGTCTGCAGGTGTGCAAGCATCATCAACAGGAGGAGTCCAAGCTTCCCCATCAACTGCTCGTGGAGTAGGAACTTCCAGAACTACGACAGAGACAAGAATGAAGCACATAGAGGAAATTGTGAACGCCAATATGATTCTGAGCATTCTACCTGCCTACCTACCCCCTCTAAGCAGTGCCATCAACTGAGACAATGTGCCCAGATATTTTGACTATGCTTTGGTCACAATGTACCTCCCAAAAGGGATATGCACAGTTTGAGCCGACTAGACTAAGCTTGTAGCATTTAAGTTGAGTGACTTCAACCTTAGCGACAGGAAGGCTTATAGCATGCTCACCCTGCACTAGTATCTGACCAAGAACAAAGGAAAAAATTCAAAGATTATCCCGCAGTCATGGACCCAGAACCTCGCGCATTCCACACTACTCAATGTGATGAAGATCCCGCACTTCAGACGACATCAGGATGTGAATGCATGTGTAAAGTTACTACTATCGTGATATCATAGAGGTTACTTATGGTTGAACAATCACATCACTGTGGATCCGACCTTGATCAATCAGATCAAAAGGATGAGCATGCAGGGCCTTGAACCACAAGATTTTTACCATGGAAAGACCTCAGATCGAGCATTAGCATAGAGAATCAAAGAGACTTATGGAGATGTCAAGAAGGGCACGCGAGGTTACAAGGTAACCTCTATCCATAATAGCACAGTGCACCTCGCATGTCAGTTGATCACAGGAAAGATAGTTCGCAAGAACTAGCCCACCCAAGTGACTGGATTCGTAGTTGACCTCGTAGGAAAGTGTGCGGAGGGAATATAGATGAATTTGGTGCAGTACCTTGTAAACCAATTGAATCTTGATTGCAGATAAGTGAAAGACCAAGGGCATGAGTTCCACTTTAGCTAGCTCCTCATCCTAATCACATTCATTGCATGGGAATTGCCAAAAGGTGCGACCTTCCCCAACATCAAGCCCTTCGAACCTCTGGCTGTGAAGTTCTATACACTATGGTACTCTAATGATATGAACAAGCAGTGGAAGTCCAATGTCATCTTCCATACGTACTACAACCAGTTGAAACAAGCCATCTAGTCCGAGCCCCGGATGACCTCGAATACCCTCCACAGGTTTCAGCCCTTAATGAAGTTTAGCGCGGACCGCCACTTCATTTATATAACAACATGTGTTGATGAGAACAAGAATCAGTTGTAGTCATATTACTAGATAATAGAGGAAGACTTAGAAGAAATCACTAAGGAATGCTCAACGAACCTCCTTATTCCAGCCAACCCCGCGGAGTTGTCTGATGTAGATAGCCCAGAAGCTGCGCAGGATACACCCGTACCAAGGAAGATGAAGAAGCCTAAAGAGGTTCATGATGTAGACAACACATATGTGAGGACTGCATCCATTTCACCAGACGAAGGGGGTGATGGCGAAGAGATCGAAGGTGCATAAATTGAACAATATAAAGGCGAAGTACCACCGCCTAGGGACGAAGAGGACTCGTCGAAGAAAAGGAAGGTTTTGCCTCTGAAATATTCCTCCCAGAAGAAACCTATAAACCTTGTAACCAAGATCGAGAATACCCTCACATTGGATGATTTTAATTTCATCATCGAAGCTGTGAACGATACTTCACAGGAGGTATTACAGAAGTAGGAGGTGAATTAGGAGTAGATGTATAATCGCATCGAGATTGAACTCCAAGGAGTTCAACAGGCACTCCAGTCTAGTTGCACAGTCTCCACTGCACCTCTGACAACAAGAACAGTAGAACCAGAAGATGAGCCAGCCCAATTTCACCACATCATCGATAAAGTTGAATCTCACCTTCGACGAGCTTAGGAAGAGACAACACAAGCCATACAAGATTTGACACAGGTACAGGGAGTACTTGTCGAGCAACGCAGTGCTGTCGAATGAGAAATTTTTTCTCTTCAAGCACAGTGGGACAATGAGAAAGAAGAGCTACAACAGAGCAAGGAGTAGTTGATAACAAAGAAACTATAAGTAAATGCATTGGTCAGAAGAGCACTTCACTCTGTGACTGTCATAGAAGTGAAAGCTGAAGAACTAATTCCATAGAAGGTGGCACAACTCGAAGAAGTGATCCAACAGCTTCAACAATGCATCACAGACTAGGAAATTTGTTTTGTACTCGAGACCCCTCAAGAAATTAGAGACCTAAGAGAGGAAGTTGTTCACAGCACAGTTGGCAGTATGAAATCCCTTGCCTTGGAGTGAAAGAAGCTGATCTCTAGGAGCACTCAGATGTATGAAAACCTCACAGAGAATCCAGAGTTACAAGCATTGGAGTCATAGATCCAAGAAGCGAAGCAGTATGCAGATACGTTACAGGCACAACTAAAGGAATTTTCACCATTCGAGAGAATGAAGAGGCTTCCAGAGAATCGCAAGGCCTAGCAACAGATCCAAATGATCTAGACCAAAGTGATGGAAGTCTCTCAATGACTTCAACCAATGCAAGAGAAGGCATGCCAAATGTTCACTAAAGTTGAAAGCCAAGGAGTAGAACTTGAACAAGTTGTGAGTGTAGTAGAACAACACCTTGAAGGACCAGTCAATGGTGCACTCATTCATAAGTTCATTGAGAAAGAAGAAGTAGCATTGCAACAGGTCGAAGCATCTCGAGCCAAGCTCGAGGCATTCAAGGCGGAATTGCTCAGACTAGAGTGACTCGGGATGAGTCACAGGTGAGTGTTGGGGGCTTGTTGGCCCTTGACCAAGTTTTGAAGTTACTTGGTCATATTTGACCATTTTTGGGACTTCGACAGCCTGCCGAAGATGGAGCACCAGACAAAGAAGATATCAAGGGATCTTGGGCCACTTTCGGGTCCCTTTTTGAGTTTTGGGAATATGTAATGGGAAAGGGATGTCGGCCCATGGGTTTACCCATGCTTAGGCCCATTTTGTATATATAAATAGACATATAGGCATATAGTAGAGAAGGGGGGGATTGTATTGTATATATGTGATATAGGCTAAGTTCCAAGAAGGGATCTGTGTGATCGAGAGCTTTGTGCATTCTGCATAGACTTGCAGATCTTAGTGCAAGTCCCTGTGTGAAGAAATAGAAGGCTTTGTGTTGGAAGGCAAGGAAGAAGGATATAGTGGGCTACGCAGATATTCTGTCATGTGCTAATTAATGGTTTCTATGGCTTTGTGCTTGTAACCGATTAGCCGATGATAATATAGAAGAAGAGTTGGTGGACATAGCCCCAGGGTGGGGGTGAACCACATAAATCTATGTGTTATGCTTTATGCCTTGACTTGTTGTGCTTATCTTTTATTTTGCTAAGTGCTTTGATATATTTAGATGGATATATTTATGCTTTGTGCTTATTAGATAGGTATACATAGTAGATATGATATGTATGAAGATACTTAGTGCTGAACTACTCAATCTGACCTGTTTACTGTTGTTAAGTGCTAAGTTACCTTAGATCTAAGTGACTACTGCGATGCTCTGTGTTATCTGCGAAGTATAATAAGGATTGAATATTGATGGATAATCGATGCTAAGTGCTCTATAAGTGATATAATCACATATCTATGTCCCAGCTAAGGTTTTAGACATTTGAGTCCTACAACCGCCCCTGCCTCTACCTTGGGTGAGACTTCATCTTCTTCACAGGTGTTGCCGAAAGGTATGGTAGTTAGGGCTTTGTTGGTGTGCTCTTTTAGCATTGAACCCTGGGTATGCCCCTATGCCAACAATACCTGAACTCCCATTTGTTATGGTGCCTAAATTTCTGCTCGATTTTGACAGCATATTGATAGGAATTTCCTAATGATGAGATGTTTATGAAATCCATTTTAGTTTGCATGTACCTATGAAGAGCCCCATGGTATTTCATAACTAGATGCCACTTGGAGTATTTTANTGATATGTATGAAGATACTTAGTGCTGAACTACTGGATCTGACCTATTTACTGTTGCTAAGTGCTAAGTTACCTTAGATCTAAGTGACTACTGTGATGTTATGTGTTATCTGCGAAGTATAATAAGGATTGAATATTGATGGATAATCAATGTTAAGTGCTCTATAAGAGATATAATCACAGATCTTTGTCCTAGCTAAGGTTGCAGACATTTGAGTCTTGCAACCACCCCTGCCTCTACTTCGGGCGAGACTTCATCTTCTTCGCAAGTGTTTCCAAAAGGGCTGATAGTTAGGGATTTGTTGGTGTGCTCTTGTAGCATTGAACCCTGGGTCTGCCCTTGTTCCAACAAATGGTTCTGTTGCTAGGACCTGAAACTTTGATTGCTGGGAACTGAGGAAGAAGAAGCTATGTGCAAAGATTCATCTTGAAACTGTGGAATCTTTGTGCATGGATTTGTTCCCTAGTGAGGAATAATCCACTTGATCTGAAAAGCTCTGTGATAAATAAAGGAAGGACAAATTTGAAGAAAGAAGCGAGATCTGAATGCTTTGTGCTCTAAGAAAGGTAAAAGTGGAAGTTTCTAAAAAAGAGAGGTCAGATCTGCAGAAAAGAAGTAAGATCTGTAAACTCTGTGCTCTAATAAATGTAACAATAGTTAAAAGATCTTATATCTAGAAGCTTTGTGCTCTATAGAAGTAAAATAAGTGAAATTTTTTATTTCTAGAGTATGGATCTAGGTATGTTTGATAGGTTCTGTCCTAGCTGGAAAACTAGGGCTCTGATAGATGAAAGAAAGATTGATATGAATAGATCTGATAAGAATAGTGATATATATGTTATACCTATGCATAGAAAGAATGTTTGGACTAAGAAATGGATGCAGGATCCTAGAAAGAATTTTTTGCAGACTAGCTACAATGATCCTAGTGTGCAGTATAGAAGAAGTTGGGGATCATTTAAAAGGAAGAGAGGATTGACCCTATGTTATAGTTGCAAAAGACTGGGACATCTAGCTAAGGAATTCCCTGGTGGAAGATCTAGTTGCCTCTGTTGCAAAGCTTTGGACCATGAAGTATTGGATTGCCCTAGAAGGATTACTAAGCTTGAAAGAATGAATCTGAATGAAGAAAAACCTAAGGCAGATCGAGAAATATTATAACTCCAACAAGAATCAGAGAAGGTATTGCTGCAGATGAAAGACACCTGGAACGATCACCGACATGTTAGGCTACCAGAGATCTTTAAAGAAAAAGAATGCATTGAAGCAAGAATAAGAGATTTCGACATTGAATCTATCCTTGATGAAGAAACACCAGTGAACATTATGCTAGAAAGAACTTGGGAAGCCATAGGGAAACCTGATATGACCCCTTCATTAGGAGGAATAGGACTATTCAAAGGAAAATTGGTGAACCTATGTGGAAGGATCACTCAGATATATATGAATGTCAATGGAACTTTGATAGAAGAAGATTTTGAGATTATCAAGTTTATTGAGGATAGCGCCCCATTTACTATGTTACTTGGAAAACCTTGGATTGAAAGAGATCAAGCCAGAAAGAAGGAAGAAGAAAAGGTATTACAAAAACAGAGACAAGAGATAAAAGATTTCATGACCATAAGGATCACGCAGTTGATTGAAGAGAAGGAGAACAAATTGAAGCTATTTGACACTAGAATCCCATATATCAAAACTGCAAGAACATTAGAGGACTCATAGAATATTGAAGTATCTATCTCAGATATAGAAGAAGTACTACCCCTAAGTCTTAGGAAATAATCTCAGTAGCATGAAGTGACTATGTCCAAGGAAAATAAGAATTAGAATGAGAAAAGAACCACCGAGACGAAGCTCACAGAGAATAAGGCTAGAAAGTTGAGTAAGAAGAAGGCTAACATTGAAAGGTTACAACAGGTTCCCGAGGGTACCTCACAGAAGGAAAACTTGTAGGATTTGAACTTCGTTGAGATATTAGAACAATGACATAGGCCACTTTGCCATGGCGAAGCAATATAACTGTTAGAGGCCGATATACCCATTCGACTGCTTCTTCGAACGGATAAAAAATCATTGATGTCTCATCACCAGACCATCAGAACACGCCATAATAGACAGAACACGAATTAATGAGGCTCATACCCGTTGCAAAGCAAACTGTTGCCAAGATTGCCTATTTATCTCGTCGTGCCATGATCGAAAAACACTTTTGCCAACTAAGAATTTGAAACCCACAGACTAGCAAGTGTATACAGTGATCATCGTGCCCTCTTTGTTCATTCCTGAGTAGTGTCTGAGATCATTGTGACCCTGATAATTTATCCGGAGCGTGTATGTCCGAAGAGCTTAGCGTACTTGAAGAATATGTGAAGGAGGTACTCGCTAATCTTAGGGCTGAGAAAATCATGTCAGAAAGAAGGATGTCTGTAGGTGTGCAAGCATCATCAACAGGAGGAGTCCAAGCTTCCCCATCAACTGCTCGTGGAGTAGGAACTTCCAGAACTATGACAGAGACAAGAATGAAGCACATAGAGGAAATTGTGAACGCCAATATGATTCTGAGCATTCTACCTGCCTACCTACCCCCTCTAAGCAATGCCATCAACTGAGACAATGTGCCCAGATATTTTGACTATGCTTTGGTCACAATGTACCTCCCAAAAGGGATATGCACAATTCGAGCCGACTAGGCTAAGCTTGTAGGATTTAAGTTCAGTGACTTCAACCTTAGCGACAGGAAGGCTTACAGCATGCTCACTCCGCACTAGTATCTGACCAAGAACAAAGGAAAAAATTCAAAGATTATCCCGCAGCCATGGACCCAGAACCTCACGCATTCCACACTACTCAATGTGATGAATATCCCGCACTTCAGACGACATCAGGAGGTGAATGCATGTGTAAAGTTACTACTATCGTGATATCATATAGGTTACTTATGGTTGAACAATCACATCACTATGGATCCGACCTTGATCAATCAGATCAAAAGGATGAGCATGCAGGGCCTTGAACCACAAGATTTTTACCTTGGAAAGACCTCAGATCGAGCATTAGCATAGAGAATCAAAGAGACTTATGGAGATGTCAAGAAAGGCATGCGAGGTTACAAGGTAACCTCTATCCATAATAGCACAGTGCACCTCGCATGTCAGTTGATCGCAGGAAAGATAGTTCACAAGAACTAGCCCACCCAAGTGACTGGATTCGTAGTTGACCTCGTAGGAAAGTGTGTGGAGGGAATATAGATGAATTGGGCGCAGTACCTTGTAAACGAACTGAATCTTGATTGCAGAGAAGTGAAAGACCAAGGGCATGAGTTCCACTTTAGCTAGCTCCTCATCCTAATCACATTCATTGCATGGGAATTGCCAAAAGGTGTGACCTTCCCCAACATCAAGCCCTTCGAACCTCTGGCTGTGAAGTTTTATACACTATGGTACTCTAATGATATGAACAAGTAGTGGCAGTCCAATGTCATCTTCCATACATACTACAACCAGTTGAAACAAGCCATCTAGTCCGAGCCCCGGATGACCTCGAATACCCTCCACAGGTTTCAGCCCTTAATGAAGTTTAGCTCAGACCACCACTTCATTTATATAACAACATGTGTTGATGAGAACAAGAATCAGTTGTAGTCATATTACTAGATAACAGAGGAAGACTTAGAAGAAATCACTAAGGAATGCTCAATGAACCTCCTTATTCTAGCCAACCCTGCGGAGTTGTCTGATGTAGATAGCCCAGAAGCTGCGCAGGATACACCCGTACCAAGAAACATGAAGAAGCCTAAAGAGGTTCATGATGTAGACAACACATCTGTGAGGACTGCATCCATTTCACCAGACGAAGGGGGTGATGGCGAAGAGATAGAAGGTGCATAAATTGAACAATATAAAGGCGAAGTACCATTGCCTAGGGACGAAGAGGACTCGTCGAAGAAAAGGAAGGTTTTTCCTCTGAAATATTCCTCCCAGAAGAAACCTATAAACCTTGTAACCAAGATCGAGAATACCCTCACATTGGATGATTTTAATTTCATCATCGAAGCTGTGAACGATACTTCACAGGAGGTATTACAGAAGTAGGAGGTGAATTAGGAGTAGATGTATAATCGCATCGAGATTGAACTCCAAGGAGTTCAACAGGCACTCCAGTCTAGTTGCACAGTCTCCACTGCACCTCTGACAACAAGAACAGTAGAACCAGAAGATGAGCCAGCCCAATTTCACCACATCATCGATAAAGTTGAATCTCACCTTCGACGAGCTTAGGAAGAGACAACACAAGCCATACAAGATTTGACACAGGTACAGGGAGTACTTGTCGAGCAACGCAGTGCTGTCGAATGAGAAATTTTTTCTCTTCAAGCACAGTGGGACAATGAGAAAGAAGAGCTACAACAGAGCAAGGAGTAGTTGATAACAAAGAAACTATAAGTAAATGCATTGGTCAGAAGAGCACTTCACTCTGTGACTGTCATAGAAGTGAAAGCTGAAGAACTAATTCCATAGAAGGTGGCACAACTCGAAGAAGTGATCCAACAGCTTCAACAATGCATCACAGACTAGGAAATTTGTTTTGTACTCGAGACCCCTCAAGAAATTAGAGACCTAAGAGAGGAAGTTGTTCACAGCACAGTTGGCAGTATGAAATCCCTTGCCTTGGAGTGAAAGAAGCTGATCTCTAGGAGCACTCAGATGTATGAAAACCTCACAGAGAATCCAGAGTTACAAGCATTGGAGTCATAGATCCAAGAAGCGAAGCAGTATGCAGATACGTTACAGGCACAACTAAAGGAATTTTCACCATTCGAGAGAATGAAGAGGCTTCCAGAGAATCGCAAGGCCTAGCAACAGATCCAAATGATCTAGACCAAAGTGATGGAAGTCTCTCAATGACTTCAACCAATGCAAGAGAAGGCATGCCAAATGTTCACTAAAGTTGAAAGCCAAGGAGTAGAACTTGAACAAGTTGTGAGTGTAGTAGAACAACACCTTGAAGGACCAGTCAATGGTGCACTCATTCATAAGTTCATTGAGAAAGAAGAAGTAGCATTGCAACAGGTCGAAGCATCTCGAGCCAAGCTCGAGGCATTCAAGGCGGAATTGCTCAGACTAGAGTGACTCGGGATGAGTCACAGGTGAGTGTTGGGGGCTTGTTGGCCCTTGACCAAGTTTTGAAGTTACTTGGTCATATTTGACCATTTTTGGGACTTCGACAGCCTGCCGAAGATGGAGCACCAGACAAAGAAGATATCAAGGGATCTTGGGCCACTTTCGGGTCCCTTTTTGAGTTTTGGGAATATGTAATGGGAAAGGGATGTCGGCCCATGGGTTTACCCATGCTTAGGCCCATTTTGTATATATAAATAGACATATAGGCATATAGTAGAGAAGGGGGGGATTGTATTGTATATATGTGATATAGGCTAAGTTCCAAGAAGGGATCTGTGTGATCGAGAGCTTTGTGCATTCTGCATAGACTTGCAGATCTTAGTGCAAGTCCCTGTGTGAAGAAATAGAAGGCTTTGTGTTGGAAGGCAAGGAAGAAGGATATAGTGGGCTACGCAGATATTCTGTCATGTGCTAATTAATGGTTTCTATGGCTTTGTGCTTGTAACCGATTAGCCGATGATAATATAGAAGAAGAGTTGGTGGACATAGCCCCAGGGTGGGGGTGAACCACATAAATCTATGTGTTATGCTTTATGCCTTGACTTGTTGTGCTTATCTTTTATTTTGCTAAGTGCTTTGATATATTTAGATGGATATATTTATGCTTTGTGCTTATTAGATAGGTATACATAGTAGATATGATATGTATGAAGATACTTAGTGCTGAACTACTCAATCTGACCTGTTTACTGTTGTTAAGTGCTAAGTTACCTTAGATCTAAGTGACTACTGCGATGCTCTGTGTTATCTGCGAAGTATAATAAGGATTGAATATTGATGGATAATCGATGCTAAGTGCTCTATAAGTGATATAATCACATATCTATGTCCCAGCTAAGGTTTTAGACATTTGAGTCCTACAACCGCCCCTGCCTCTACCTTGGGTGAGACTTCATCTTCTTCACAGGTGTTGCCGAAAGGTATGGTAGTTAGGGCTTTGTTGGTGTGCTCTTTTAGCATTGAACCCTGGGTATGCCCCTATGCCAACAATACCTGAACTCCCATTTGTTATGGTGCCTAAATTTCTGCTCGATTTTGACAGCATATTGATAGGAATTTCCTAATGATGAGATGTTTATGAAATCCATTTTAGTTTGCATGTACCTATGAAGAGCCCCATGGTATTTCATAACTAGATGCCACTTGGAGTATTTTATACCCAGCTTGGTGTGCAAGGTATGAAAAGTATTTGTGAACTCTGACACTGTTTGGCTCTTCTCTTGCCGCAATGTGGTCCATCTCATGTATAGGTCTTCATAGTTATCAACATGGTAATATTTTTCCTTGACCACATCCACAAAAAAATCCCAAGTGGTCTCAACCCCATATATTCCATATTCCTCCATGGAGCTTTGCTCTCAGTAATTTTCCCACCAATGTTTGACATGGGGGAGAGCCTTGAGGAGCTTGAAGGTGATCTTTTCCCTGTCGGAAAAATTATGAATAGAGAAATAACCTTCTAGAAGATTCAACCATTTTTATAAGGCATCCACATCTATCTGAATTTCAAGTATGGGAATATCAAAATTAACTTGTACCTTGAAGGGAGAGGTTCCTCCAAAGTGGTAGCTTGATGAATATGTGTCTGTTGCTATCGTCAGGTGTTGAAGGATGTGGGAAAAATTCTCCATCATTTCATCCCTCTGTCGCATGAGAGATTTCTCAAGAAATAGGTTAATAGAAACTTCTGCTCCACTATTTTTATTTTCTACCACGATAGAGGGTTTCTTGGATGTGCGAGAGCGATTGTTCTCAAGAGAGACAAGATTGAGAACCAACTTGCTATACTTGGACCTCATCGGGTACATGCATTGAAAAACAATCAAGAGCAAACTTCTCTTGTACCACGGATCCAGATTATTTTCAAAATGAAATGAAAGAAGAGATATTACAATGAAATACACATAAAAATTTCCAAAAACAAAGAAATACAACAATACGTGATTTCTATTAATGAAAGAAATGTATTGAGACTGTAAAAATACATGGTGCAAGACTCACTAGAATGGTGGCAACCTTATCTTTGAGAAGAGATGTGACAGATACGCTCATTCGCAAGAAGATTATTACAATGAGTCTCTGAAGGCCTTTTTATTATAAACATGAATTCCAAAACCCTATACATCCAAAAACCTAACCCTAGGAGATGAAGCATGAAAATTCATGTGGGCCCTGTTGGGGTAAGTTATTACATTAACTTCCCAGAGTCGTAAATTTTGCATATGATCTCCGTTTTAGGCATGTGATACCCCGTTGGAAAGGTATTTTTGATAAATACACACTGTACCATTAAACTTTGACTTCATCTACAGTTTGATTGTGGAAAACCAAGAAAAAAATATTTAGAGCCCCAAAATGACCGTGGAAGTACAAAAAGATGTACTGACATGAAAAATTCCCAAAACATCTAGTTGGAATAGGTGGGTGGCCACCAATACCCACCTATATGTTGTGTAGGGATTTAATACAACCTTGTAAGTTCATAATGCACAATTACAAAGAATTTTTCACATTACAGAGAAACGTGTTGACCTAAAAACTGTTAAGATGAACTAGATGGAATTTGGAACAGGTGGGTGGCCACCAATATCAACCTGGATCACATGTTCCTTCCTAGTTTTTGGTAAATCTCCCACAAAATCCATGGAAATTCCTTTTCAAGGTTGAGTGGGTACAAATAAGGGATGGTATAAACCTTGCTTCCTATTACTGGGCTTGTTGGTAAAACAAAGTATGCATCCTCTAATATACCATGCTACACATTCTTTCATTATGGGCTAGTACACATACCTCTGTAAGTCTACAAATGTCTTCCCAACACCAAAATGTATTGAATCCTTGGAGCTGTGAGCCTCTATGATAATATGAAATATTTCACCTTTAGGAACACATAGATTGTCTAGATTATAGAGTAACCCATTCTGGAGATAATAGTCAACCTTACTATCACCTTATTCTATACAAATTTGGCCTTGTATCTACTGAAACACCTCCTTGAAGTCCTCATATTTTGTGTATGCCTCTCTGTATGCATCATTGGTAAAAGGATCCATGTGTATCATAGTTCCCAAAGCTGTAATATTGGATGTGGGTGGCATTGAAAGCATGTCTTCCAATCTGTTTTTTCTTCCCTTCTTATACTTGATGACTATATGAAAATGTTGTAAAAACCCCATACAATTGTAATGTTTGGTTTTTTGTAGCTTATTCTGGGTCTTCAAATATTGTAGTAGATGGTGATCTATGTGGATGATGGTCTCCTTTCCCATCAAATAGTGATTCCACTTCTTGACAACTTAAACCAAGGCATATAGTTCATTGTTATAGGTAAGGTAGTTGAGAACTGCCCCATGAAATATTTCAAAATGATAACATACATGCCTTCCTCCTTGCATCAAAACTACTCCCATGGTATACCCAATTTCATTTGTCTCCACTTCAAAAGGATTTCACAAGTTTAGTAATGCGAGAAATGGTGCTTGACTAATATTTCTTTTCAGATCATCAAATCATTTTGTTTATTCTTCCCCATTGAAAACTCTTAACACTTGCTATTATCGCACAGAGTGGTGCAACTACTGACGAAATTGAATCTATGAACTTTCTCAAGTAATGTGTTTCCCAAACAAATCTCCTAACTTTAGTGATTGTTGTAGTAACTAGTCATTTCATGATGGCCTCCATCATTGTGAGGTATATCTTGAGTTCCCCTCCACCAATCACTTACCTATTTATGCTTGGATATGTCAATACCGTAACAACAACCTCATGAGGACATTAGTCCTCCATTTTTAGAGAGGTGGTTATCCTCTTTGGCTAAAAGGTACATCTTTGAATATCTTGAATTAGGGAAAGCGCCATGCAACAAACCCCAAATATTTATTGCTTGGATTTATATGAAAATGGTTCCTCAACAACCCAATATGATCTTTATGTGTAGTAAGAAGTTCTTTACAAATAAAAGATTGAAGAGGATATTTAATATCAAAATATATAAATACTCAACACCATATATATAATCCTCTATAGATACATTCGTATCTCCTCACAAGAGAAAAGAGAGAATATTTATGATCATCTCAAATAATTTTAAAATAGTATTGTAGTTAAAATGAAAGGGAAATTGATAGGTCAACCTCAAATATCTCATACTTAAAACTCAAAGTTACAAGATACAATCAAGATCAACCCCAAAAGTAATTCTTTGTGGAGTCTTTCT
>JZKD02S1804896.1:68646-82072 GCA_000966675.3 Picea glauca | reverse complement strand
CGGGTAATCGAAGGTACCCATAAAAAATGGGCACAAACCAACCCCTACGTTGACTACGCCTGGTTGGGGATTATCAATCATCAGGACCGCGGATACCCCTAATGAAGGGTCAAGTCTAGAGAAATACAATTGATTATTGGTCACAATCCAGTCCTCGTGTGGAAACAACAAGACCCGAAAAGCTGTAGCAACAACTGCTTGCATGGCATAAGTCCAACTCCTTCCTAATAAGAGATTGTATTCGAGGGACGCGTCGACTACTTCTACCTCAATGCACACGGTCTTCCCTCCTAACTGCACGGGGAAAGAGGGAATGATACCATGTGGTCGGAACAAACGACCATCGAAAGCAGTGAGAAGAGTAGGTGATGGAGACAAAACGGGCTGGCCAATGGCCTTCCAACATGCCAATGACATAATGCATGTCCAGGCACCCTCATCAACCACCGTGCGGAAAATATTTCAAGTAAAATTTTTCATGGGGTGAGCCACTACTATCTGAAATGATATGTGGTAAGGTAGACGAGGTTTTAAGTCAGTTGTATCCAGCATGATTGTACCCGAATTACAAGTCTCAGTAGATCCTAAAGAGGCTAACAAAAAATTCCTCTGGGAAGGGCAGCTTTGGAGGACCTCCAAAGAAGACATCGTACAAGGGGTTTGAGACAAATCCTCCACCACAGAATAATTCTGGGAATCCCTTGCATTTGGGTTGTGAGAAAATTTTTGAACGTGCCTTTTGGGATGCGTGTCATTGTTTCGCCCAAAGTCTTCTCGATCTAGAGAGGAAGAGATGGGAGTTCGGCTTCTTTTCCCTTCTCAGAAGTTCTTGGTTTACTGTATTCATGCACTCTAGTTGATATAAAAGAATGACCCTTCATCATATACACATTCATGGATGTGGGATTGTTCGAAGATGGAGAGGGTCCTTGAATTCCCCCTTCCGTACTTGTAGAGGCTTGGGTTAGGTTTTTCCCATGTTGAAATGGATTGGTTAACATGGTAGGTTGTTGTTGTGTCACAAAATTTTGGGCCTCTGCAAGCCGAGGACATTGGTGGGTCGGGTGGTCTTCCACACACAGGTTGCTCAGATACCTCACCTTCCGTTTATTAGTGTTTCCCCGATCAAAATTATTAGTGGGTTTTTTATCCCCCTTACCCTTATTTCGTTGTTTTTTCTTTCCTTCAGGCTACTGGGTGGCCTTTGGATTTGTTGATTGCACTATGTGTACATCTAACGTTTTAGTAGGGGGAGCAGCCAAAATAGTAGTTTGGCTGGTCATTGTGTGTTGTATAGACATTTGTTGCAATTGTTTCGTTATTTACTCAGCGGGCTTTGTTTGTGCTGAACCAACAATACCATTGGCATGTGGTCCAACTCTCTATCTGGTTTTATCAAGTATTGAGTGTGGTGCATCTGGAAATATCGCGTATAATAAACTAGACTGAGAATAGATTAGCTCAAGTTGTTGATCTCTCATGATGGTGTCTTCTTCGGAAAACACTCCTGACATCGCGACATCTTTGGATAACTGTGGGACCAAATACTTAAGGAACCAATCGAGAAGGAATGCTGGTGGGACTAGCACCTTAATTAAACTCTTCCAGAATCTCCATTCTTGGATGTGATTATAGATATGGTCCACTTTTGTCTGTGCGAAATTAGCCAACAATTCTGTGCCAGCATCGTATCTCACAAGTAATTGGAAATGGTTTAGGAAAACCATTGCCAATTCACCGAAGGAAGAATATCTTGAGTGGTCGAGCTCAATGTACCATTTTGCAACACTCCCTATGAGAGTACATTGAAACAATCACAATTGTACGGAGTCATCTTTCAATGAGTTAGACGAGCACCAAATATGGAAGGTGGTCAGATGATCTCCTGGATCTTCGTTAGGCTTAGCCTCGAACTTTGGTATGTACGAAGGCAACTTCGTTGGCATAGGGGGCCAATGCGGATTGTGACAGATAGGGTCATTCAACAACCTTGTCAAGTCTGGAAAATGTAAGGTTTCCAAGAAAGGTAGTTTGGGTTGTTGGTGATAACCATGGAAAAAGGCACCTGGAGTTTGACTAGCACCAGGTTGCCAGGAAAATTTCAGTTGTTGGCCTAGGTTCTAGTAAAAACCATGGCCATGACCAGCGTATGGATTCTGCGTGTGAGGATACATCATCATTTGATTCCCAAAATAGGACGTAGATGGTTGGGCTTGCATTACATTCAAAGGACTTTGGGAAGGGTTTCCCCATGCCAATCCCATGGGGGTAGGCATAGTACCTTGTCCGGGGTTCCATTGGTTGTGAAAATAATTTCCCTAGATTGACATTCTTGATGAGGGAACTGATCCTTGCCAAGAATTCCAAGGCCCTGATGTGGAAGAAGTTTCTGGGTTTGCCCCATGTGTAGGAATAATACCCTGCATAGGAATAGGTTGTCCGTAACCGGGATTGACCCAAGTCGAGAAAGTAGCTGATGAGAAAGCATTGTTATCAAACGCATCGAACAAAGAAAACGATGTCAAACCTACTGACATATTATTAGAAGGTGGGCCTTGAGTCCTTGCTCCAAATAAACTATGGTGTGTAGGTGGCCCGACGGATTGTTGGTGGGTGCCACCGAGCGAAGGGGACGAAGGAGGTATATGACCTCCCCCATAAGGGAAAGAATTAAAAGGAGCTAAAGTGCCCCCCATGTTTCCTTGCAGAGGAGTGTTAGAGCTCCCTGCCCCCAGAACTAAAGTCTGTGAAGTGGAGTAGGAAAGTAAAAGACTTGTACCTGAGCTAGGCATCCCGTATGATAACGGGGCCTATCGCACTCGGTGTGAAAGGGACTGTGTCTACCGCCATAGATGAGATTGGACCACTATTCTAGGTAGAGATGACCGAGACCATGGTGGCTCGGACTGGTGACGGTGGGTTAGGAGGTGGAAAATCTCCTTTGGTGACAACCGTAGTGGGAATTGAAGAATTCCCAGAAGGAGTGAGAACATTTGTTTCCATTGCTGCGTGCGACACTATCTGGCACTCGTAAGGGTGAATCGGTATGATGATGGGTGTCGAAAGATCAATAGTTGGAGTTTCAGATGGACCAAGAGCTTTTGCTCCAAATTCTAAAGTGGTCATTTCCTCCAGATGTTGGTCGGATACAATTTCTTGTGACCCGGTCGCTTCAAAAGACCCTTGTTGGTCTATCTTTCACCTTAGTGGTGGCAGAGGTGGCTCTAGTGTAATCGGTGATAGGCCCAGAAGCCTTCATGATTGGAAGAGCTCATGATCCTCCACTGTGTGAGAAGATCAAAGACACCCTAGGGATTTCTATTCATTCAAAAAACAACACACACTAAAAAAGTCCCTCCAAGATAAAACAAGCAAACACTAAACTAGTTGGAAGAACAGTTAAAACAACCAACACTAGAGAAACTTACCAGTGCAAGTGCAACTCAAACACGGAAGAACCCTCCGGGTATACTATGGAAAGTGTGGCTCGATTTCTATCCTAGGTACCGTGGTATACCCTCGCAGTCACCTGTGTATGTCTCTAAAAAGATAGGCAACTAGGTTGCTAGCGCGCGAACATTCACCAGGCAGGTATAGTTGAAAGTCGGGTAGACCATAATGAGCAGGGTATCGAGCCTGAAACCTATAAAGGGTATCGAAGGTGAGTGGTCTGGAAGACAACTAAGGACCTCGAACGGATTTGAGACCCACAAATCTCCGTGGAAAATGAAATCGACGGAATCCCAAGACAAGCCCTCTATATGTGTTATCCACTATGATTGGTCCAGCTTTGGAGGGGTTATCTTTGCTACCTTTCTGCATGCAACCTCTTGTTTAGCCCTTGTGTTAGAGGGAGGTCCTGGATAAATTTCACGATATTGGAATTTGACACTCCTTAACTCAGAATCCAATGTTTGATTTAATGGCCTTGAAGAGTTTCCTCTCCAACCTGATTCAAAGCCCTGACCCTAAACTAGTTGGTTGACCCTACAAACATAAAAAATCCAATGAATTTTATATTTAGCGTTAATTTTTATGGCTTGTCTTAAGTCAAAGGTTATGAAAGTGAAACTAGTGATGTTTGAAAGATGAAAACAAAATAAACAGAAAGATGGAAACAAAATACCTTCACTTAACTCAAATCTTAAACAAATTTTCAAACTTTAAAATTTTCTAAGATCTTTGAACAACAAACTCAAACTAGGATTTCACTCGACTACGAGCTACTTATGATCTAAGTAAACCGTCAAGAACTTATGAAAGCAAATACTTTTCCCTGGTTACTAATGCAAAACAACACTATTTAACCAAACAAAGAAATAAAAGATTTTATTTTTTTTATTTGAATGCTTACAAAGCAAAAAGGAAAAATCTCAACAAGTAAAAACCAAGAAATCTTTTGGCCCAAGTGCAGATCACAAAGAGTCACTTTAAAAATCACACACAAGCAAATTAAAATTGGACTCTCACACTTGTCTAAAAACCCTATGAAAGAAAATTTTGAGGAAAACTTCTTAATGAAAAAGAAATTTATTGTTGTGTTCAAACCTAAGTTATTGACCGCTATGACAGAGACCCAAAAACCTGAGAGGTATAACTCTTGTCAAAGGAAAGGATGACTGTCTCACCTTCAATAAAAAATTTCTCCACAAGCACATTGCTGACAGTTCAACAACAGGCATGTGCACGCGAGCTGTGTAAAGTCAGAGAGCATGTACATGCATGCTGGCCTTATACAAGCCGCGTGTATCTCTGAAACTCTGAGACAAATGAAAGGACAAACAATCCATCCTAGGCATAGACTACTAGTACTGAGAACCATGATCTCTTGAAGACTCATACACTTACTTTAACAGAAAAAAGAAAACAATTCAAGGAAAAATTCATAGAACAAACCAATCTGAGGTGAAACCTAAGATATAGACTACAAATAACAAGACTAGAAAGAGTTCCAAAAAACCCCTAAGAAGGACTATTTCTGACAGGGGAGAGGAGGATTGCCTCTCTAAAAGAAATTTTCTGGAATCATACATGCGAATGAAACTTCCTCAGCTAGCGTGTACACGTGGGCTGTGAGAACGTAGGGCATGGGTACACACGTGAAGACCTTATACAAGCCACGTGTACCTCTATGGGTCTCGAAAAAGAAAAAAAAAATGCAGTCAAACAAAGAAACAAAGATAACTGGCATGGAAGACGAGAATCTCAATTAGCTCAGATTTTTGCAGAAACTTTAAAAACAAGGAATGAAACCAGTTTTTAAAAATACCCAAAAACTATTCCAAGAAACCCTAGAGATCCCCAGTATGGTTGCCAATTCTGTTGTGAGTGGGAAATCCCTATATGGACTAGCACTTAGGGTTTTATCATGCATGCAGAAAAGACCTAAATATTCCTACTTTCTACCGCCATCCCAAACCTAATCCACATTATTCTTAAACAAATACGTAGTTAAGAAGATCAAGTGAACATACCTTATTTTCGGCATTTGATATCGATCCCTCTTCATGCTTGGTCGCTATTTGACTGCATCTGATAAATCTCTCCCCCTTTGTCATCAATGGAAAAGGTATCTTTCCATCCGGGGTTGCTCCCCCTGACTGAATTGTCCTCTTATGGTGCTTCCTCGTGTACATTTAATACATATAAGATAAGCATTAAAAAAGAATTCATTTTGGAGTAGAAATAACTCCAAGTATTTGGCGACGATATTCAAAGGATTCCCATGGAAACGGTTTTGTAAATATGTCTTCCACTTGTTCTTTTGTGCCCACATACTCAACTTTGATGTTATTTTCTGCAACATGTTCCCGTAGAAAGTGATACTTGATTGGAATGTGCTTTTTCTTGGAGTGCATCACCGGGTTTTTTGAGATACTGATGGCACTTGTATTATCATAATATATTGGAATGAGCTCATCATACTCAACTTGTATATCTGTCAAAGTTTTTTGCATCCAAAGAACCTCCGTACAACATGTTGTTGTTGCAGTATACTCTGCCTCGACTGTAAATAGAGATATTGATGATTGTTTCTTTCTTAGCCATGATACTAAAGACTCACCTAAGTAAAACACTACTCCACTGGTGCTTTGTCGGTCATCAATAGAACCTGCCCAATTTGCATTTGTGTAGGCAATAAGTGATAGATCTTTTCCTTTTGGATACCATAATCCAAACTCTTTTGTTCCTTTGAGGTATCTGAAGATCCTCTTTACTGCTAATACATATGATTCCTTTGGTGNAAGAATGGTGTGGGAAAATTATCTTTTGGATAGGCCTTGTTCAAATCACGAAAGTTCATACATACACGAATCATGCCCTATTTCTTATTGACTGACACAGGATTTGAAACCCATTGGTTCAAATGGATAGGATAGATAAAACCGACTTTTAGTAGTTTCTCAACTTCAACCTTAATGGCTGCTGCTTTCCTGGGATTAACTGGACAAAGATTCTACCGAGCAAGCTTGGCATATGGATAAGTTTTGATTTCATGTTCGACTATTTTTGGATCGATGCCTGGCATTTCCTCGTAAGACCAGGCAAAAACATTGCAGAATTATTTAAATAGATCTGTGTAGATTTGAATCTTTGCGGGGGAGCAGTCATCTCTAATGAAAACATTCTCCATGACACCAGGGGTTCTAGAGATATTGATCGGTATGGTTTCAACGATAGTTTCCATATTACCCTCAGCATAAACGACCTCATTTGTAGCTAAGGGATTAATAGGACAAGACCTATCTCCAGTCATAGTCAAGGTGAATTATCCGTCTTCGATTCTACTTAACTCTGGGAGGAAGTATGATCTATGATGGAGATCATCCCAGGGTTTGTCCAAACTAGTCATTGCTTCAATCACTACTTCATCAGAGGGAAATACTAAGTTTAACGAATCGGTTTCATTGAGAGAAACTTGAGCCCAAATAGGCTCTAGAGTCAGATATAACTCTTGTGCAAGAGTTGGATCTATGTCGGCTGAAGCTTGTTGGACTAAAGAGTACACTACTTCAGCTATGGACAAGGGCATGGACATGCCTAGGTGCCCTATCCCTTCCATCATGGACGATGGGGAAGGAAGTATCCATGGATTATTGAGGTAAGTCGTGCGAAACGATGAAACTTGGAAAATATCAACCTTATGGTGGTCGGATATGAACTTGACATCACCTTGAGGGGGCGGGTAATCGAAGGTACCCATAAAAAATGGGCACAAACCAACCCCTACGTTGACTACGCCTGGTTGGGGATTATCAATCATCAGGACCGCGGATACCCCTAATGAAGGGTCAGGTCTAGAGAAATACAATTGATTATTGGTCACAATCCAGTCCTCGTGTGGAAACAATAAGACCCGAAAAACTGTAGCAACAACTGCTTGCATGGCATAAGTCCAACTCCTTCCTAATAAGAGATTGTATTCGAGGGACGCGTCGACTAATTATACCTCAATGCACATGGTCTTCCCTCCTAACTGCACGAGGAAAGAGGGAATGATACCATGTGGTCGGAATGAAAGACCATCGAAAGTAGTGAGAAGAGTAGGTGATGGAGACAAAACGGGCTGGCCAATGGCCTTCCAACACGCCAATGACATAATGCATGTCCAGGCACCCTCATCAACCACCGTGCGGAAAATATTTCGAGTAAAAGTTTTCATGGGGTGAGCCACTACTATCTAAAATGATACGTGGTAAGGTAGACGAGGTTTTAAGTCAGTTGTATCCAGCATGATTGTACCCAAATTACAAGTCTCGGTAGATCCTAAAGAGGCTAACAAAAATTTCCTCTGGGAAGGGTAGCTTTGGAGGACCTCCAAAGAAGACATCGTACAAGGGGTTTGAGACAAATCCTCCACCACAGAATAGTTCTATGAATCCCTTGCATTTGGGTTGTGAGAAAATTTTTGAACATGCCTTTTGGGATGCGTGTCATTGTTTCGCCCAAAGTCTTCTCGATCTAGAGAGGAAGAGATGGGAGTTCGACTTCTTCTCCCTTCTCAGAAGTTCTTGGTTTACTGTAGTCATGCGCTCTATTTGATATAAAAGAATGACCCTTCATCATATACACATTCGTGGATGTGGGATTGTTCGAAGATGGAGAGGGTCCTTGAATTCCCCCTTCCGCACTTGTAGAGGCTTGGGTTAGGTTTTTCCCATGTTGAAATGGATTGGTTAACATGGTAGGTTGTTACTGTGTCACAAAATTTTGGGCCTCTGCAAGCCGAGGACATTGGTGGGTCGGGTGGTCTTCCATGCACAGGTTTCTCAGATACCTCACCTTCCGTTTATTAGTGTTTCCCCGACCAACATTATTAGTGGGTTTCTTATCCCCCTTACCCTTATTTCGTTGTTTTTTCTTTCCTTCAGGTTGTTGGGTGGCCTTTGGATTTGTTGATTGCACTATGTGTACATCTAACGTTTTAGTAGGGGGAGCAACCAAAATAGTAGTTTGGCTAGTCATTGTGTGTTGTATAGACATTTGTTGCAATTGTTTCGTTGTTTGCTCAGCGGGATTTGTTTGTGATGAACCAACAATACCATTGGCATGTGGTCCAACTCTCTATCTGGTTTTATCAAGTATTGAGTGTGGTGCATTTGGAAAGATCTCGTATAATAAACTAGACTGAGAATAGATTAGCTCAAGATGTTGATCTCTCATGATGGTGTCTTCTTCGGAAAACACTCCCGACATCGCGACATATTTGGATAACTGTGGGACCAAATACTTAAGGAACCAATCGAGAAGGACTGCTGGTGGGACTAGCACCTTAATTAAACTCTTCTAGAATCTCCATTCTTGGATGTGATTAGAGATGTGGTCCACTTTTGTCTGTGTGAAATTAGCCAACAATTATGTGCCAGCATCGTATCTCACAAGTAATTGGAAATGGTTTAGGAAAACCATTTCCAATTCACCGAAGGAAGAATATCTTGAGTGGTTGAGCTCAATGTACCATTTTGCAACACTCCCTATGAGAGTACATTGAAACAATCACAATTGTACGGAGTCATCTTTCAATGAATTAGACGAGCACCAAATATGGAAGGTGGTCACATGATCTCCTGGATCTTCGTTAGACTTAGCCTCAAACTTTGGTATGTATGAAGGCAACTTCGTTGGCATAGGGGGCCAATGTGGATTGTGACAGATAGAGTCATTCAACAACCTTGTCAAGTCTGGAAAATGTAAGGTTTCCAAGAAAGGTAGTTTGGGTTTTGGTGATAACCATGGAAAAAGGCACCTGGAGTTTGACTGGCACCAGGTTGCCAGGAAAATTTCAGTTGTTGGCCTAGGTTCTAGTAAAAACCATGGCCATGACCAGCGTATGGATTCTGCGTGTGAGGAGACATCATCATTTGATTCCCAAAATAGGACGTAGATGGTTGGGCTTGCATTACATTCAAAGGACTTTGGGAAGGGTTTCCCCATGCCAATCCCATGGGGGTAGGCATAGTACCTTGTCCGGGGTTCCATTGGTTGTGAAAATAATTTCCCTAGATTGACATTCTTGATGAGGGAACTGATCCTTGCCAAGAATTCCAAGGCCCTGATGTGGAAGAAGTTTCTGGGTTTGCCCCATGTGTAGGAATAATACCCTGCATAGGAATAGGTTGTCCGTAACCGGGATTGACCCAAGTCGAGAAAGTAGCTGATGAGAAAGCATTGTTATCAAACGCATCGAACAAAGAAAATGGTGTCAAACCTACTGACATATTATAAGAAGGTGGGCCTTGAGTCCTTGCTCCAAATAAACTATGGTGTGTAGGTGGCCCGACGGATTGTTGGTGGGTGCCACTGAGCGAAGGGGATGAAGGAGGTATATGACCTCCCCCATAAGGGAAAGAATTAAAAGGAGCTAAAGTGCCCCCCATGTGTCCTTGTAGAGGAGTGTTAGAGCTCCCTGCCCCCAGAACTAAAGTCTGTGAAGTGGAGTAGGAAAGTAAAAGACTTGTACCTGAGCTAGGCATCCCGTATGATAACGGGGCCTATTGCACTCGGTGTGAAAGGGACTGTGTCTGTCGCCATAGATGAGATTGGACCAATGTTCTAGGTAGAGGTGGTCGAGACCATGGTGGCTCGGACTGGTGACGGTGGGTTAGGAGGTGGAAAATCTCCTTTGGTGACAACCGTAGTGGGAATTGAAGAATTCCCATAAGGAGTGAGAACATTTGTTTCCATTGCTGCGTGCGACACTGTCTGGCACTCGTAAGGGTGAATTGGTATGATGATGGGTGTCGAAAGATCAATAGTTGGAGTTTCATATGGACCAAGAGATTTTGCTCCAAATTCTAAAGTGGTCATTTCCTCCAGATGTTGGTCGGATACAATTTCTTGTGACCCGGTCGCTTCAAAAGACCCTTGTTGGTCTAGCTTTTGCCTTAGTGGTGGCAGAGGTGGCTCTAGTGTAATCGATGATAGGCCCAGAAGCCTTCGTGACTGGCAGAGCTCATGATCCTCCACTGTGTGAGAATATCAAAGACACCCTGAGGATTTCTATTCATTCAAAAAACAACACACACTAAAAACGTCCCTCCAAGATAAAACAAGCAAACACTAAACTAGTTGGAAGAACAGTTAAAACAACCAACACTAGAGAAACTTACCAGTGCAAGTGCAACTAAAATACGGAAGAACCTTCCGGGTATACTATGGAAAGTGTGGCTCGATTTCTATCCTAGGTACCGCGGTATACCCTCGCAGTCACCTGTGTATGTCTCTAAAAAGATAGGCAACTAGGTTGCTAGCACGCGAACATTCACCAGGCAGGTACAGTTGAAAGTCGGGTAGACCATAATGAGCAGGGTATCGAGCCTGAAACCTATAAAGGGTATCGAAGGTGAGTGGTCTGGAAGACAACTAAGGACCTCGAACGGATTTGAGACCGACGAATCTCCGTGGAAAATGAAATCGACGGAATCCCAAGACAAGCCCTCTATATGTGTTATCCACTATGATTGGTCCAGCTTTGGAGGGGTTATCTTTTCTACCTTTCCGCATGAAACCTCGTGTTTAGCCCCTGTGTTAGAGGGAGGTCCTGGATAAATTTCACGATACTGGAATTTGACACTCCTTAACTCAGAATCCAATGTTTGATTTAATGGCCTTGAAGAGTTTCCTCTCCAACCTGATTCAAGGCCCTGACCCTAAACTAGTTGGTTGACCCTACAAACATAAAAAGTCCAATGAATTTTATATTTAGCGTTAATTTTTATGGCTTGTCTTAAGTCAAAGGTTATGAAAGTGAAACTAGTGATGTTTGAAAGACGAAAACAAAATAAACAAAAAGATGGAAACAAAATACCTTCACTTAACTCAAATATTAAACAAATTTTCAAACTTTAAAATTTTCTAAGATCTTTGAACAACAAACTCAAACTAGGATTTCACTCGACTACGAGCTACTTATGATCTAAGTAAACCATCAAGAACTTATGAAAGCAAAGACTTTTCCCTGGTTACTAATGCAAAAAAACACTATTTAACCAAACAAAGAAATAAAAGATTTTATTTTTTTTATTTGAATGCTTACAAAGCAAAAAGGAAAAATCTCAACAAGTAAAAACCAAGAAATATTCTGGCCCAAGCGCAGATCACAAAGAGTCACTTTAAAAATCACACACAAGCAAATTAAAATTGGACTCTCACACTTGTCTAAAAACCCTATGAAAGAAAATTTTGAGGAAAACTTCTTAATAAAAAAGAAATTTATTGCTGTGTTCAAACCTAAGTTATTGACCGCTATGACAGAGACCCAAAAACCTGAGAGGTATAACTCTTGTCAAAGGAAAGGATGACTGTCTCACCTTCAACAAAAAATTTCTCCACAAGCACATTGCTGACAGTTCAATAACACGCATGTGCACGCGAGCTGTGTAAAGTCAGAGAGCATGTACATGCATGTTGGCCTTATACAAGCCGCGTGTATCTCTGAAACTCTGAGACAAATGAAAGGCCAAACAATCCATCCTAGGCATAGACTACTAGTACTGAGAACCATGATCTCTTGAAAACTCATACACTTACTTTAACAGAAAAAAGAAAACAATTCAAGGAAAAATTCATAGAACAAACCAATCTGAGGTGAAACCTAAGATATAGACTACAAATAACAAGACTAGAAAGAGTTCCAAAAAACCCCTGAGAAGGACTATTTCTGACAGGGGAGAGGAGGATTGCCTCTCTAAAAGAAATTTTCTGGAATCATACATGCGAATGACACTTCCTCAGCTAGCGTGTACACGTGGGCTGTGAGAACGTAGGGCATGGGTACACACGTGAAGACCTTATACAAGCCGCATGTACCTCTATGGGTCTCGGAAAAGAAAAAAAAAATGCAGTCAAGCAAAGAAACAAAGATAACTGGCATGGAAGACCAGAATCTCAATTAGCTCAGACTTTTGCAGAAACTTTAAAAACAAGGAATTAAACCAGTTTTTAAAAATACCCAAAAACTATTCCCAGAAACCCTAGAGATCCCTAGTATGGTTGCCAATTCTGATGTGAGTGGGAAATCCCTATATGGACTAGCACTTAGGGTTTTATCATGCATGCAGAAAAGACCTAAATATTCCTACTTTCTACCGCCATCCCAAACCTAATCCACATTATTCTTAAACAAATACGTAGTTAAGAAGATCAAGTGAACATACCTTATTTTCGGCATTTGATATCGATCCCTCTTCATGCTTGGTCGCTATTTGACTGCATCTGATAAATCTCTCCCCCTTTGTCATCAATGGAAAAGGTATCTTTCCATCCGGGGTTGCTCCCCCTGACTGAATTGTCCTCTTATGGTGCTTCCTCGTGTACATTTAATACATATAAGATAAGCATTAAAAAAGAATTCATTTTGGAGTAGAAATAACTCCAAGTATTTGGCGACGATATTCAAAGGATTCCCATGGAAACGGTTTTGTAAATATGTCTTCCACTTGTTCTTTTGTGCCCACATACTCAACTTTGATGTTATTTTCTGCAACATGTTCCCGTAGAAAGTGATACTTGATTGGAATGTGCTTTTTCTTGGAGTGCATCACCGGGTTTTTTGAGATACTGATGGCACTTGTATTATCATAATATATTGGAATGAGCTCATCATACTCAACTTGTATATCTGTCAAAGTTTTTTGCATCCAAAGAACCTCCGTACAACATGTTGTTGTTGCAGTATACTCTGCCTCGACTGTAAATAGAGATATTGATGATTGTTTCTTTCTTAGCCATGATACTAAAGACTCACCTAAGTAAAACACTACTCCACTGGTGCTTTGTCGGTCATCAATAGAACCTGCCCAATTTGCATTTGTGTAGGCAATAAGTGATAGATCTTTTCCTTTTGGATACCATAATCCAAACTCTTTTGTTCCTTTGAGGTATCTGAAGATCCTCTTTACTGCTAATACATATGATTCCTTTGGTG
>JZKD02S1804896.1:33963-47998 GCA_000966675.3 Picea glauca | reverse complement strand
CCGATTTGGGTTTCCACGTAAAACACTGGTGTACTATGTATGTGTATGATTGTTCATTTGTTCATTGCTTATTTACTCTGCAGTTATTGGATAATAATGCTTCATTGATATAACAGTTGGATTATATGGTTCAATTGCTCTATTACTGATTCACCCCCCCTCTCAGTAATCCAACAGTTGTAGCCTGAGAAACTAGGAGGTTGGAGCCTCCTTCTTGTTGCAGCTGGAAAACAAAGGAAGTTGGTGCTTCCAATGAATGTAATTCTTCAAGACATATAAGAAAAAACATTCCGTGTTTTTCTCCCGATTTGGGTTTCCACGTAAAACACTGGTGTACTGTGTATGTGTATGATTGGTCATTTGTTCATTGCTTATTTACTCAGCAGTTATTGGATAATAATGCTTCATTGATATAGCACTTGGATTATATGGTTAAAAGGGATTAAATTGCTCTATTACTGATTCACCCCCCCTCTCAGTAATCTAACAGAAGAAATAAAAAAGAACGATTTACCTGAAGAGGTACAACCGTCCTCAAACACTGTTGCTGAAACAATAGAACCACCATTCCTTGAGCGTTTAGCTTTGACTAAAACTCCTGAGAAACCTGATTTCAATATTCTAGGGGAATTACAAAATATCTATGTCAAAATTCCACTATTACAAGCACTAAGAGATGTACCAATTTATGCCAGAACTATGCGAGACATTTGTGTTAAGAAACCCGATATGAAAACTAAAGATCCCCTCACAGTTCATGTCATGGGTGATTTGTCTGCACTAATGTCAAGTAAAGCTCCTCTAGCTAAAGATGGTGATCCTGGACATCCTACTGTCACAATGCAAATTGGAAAAACAATAATCCCTCGAGTTCTGGTCGACTTAGGTGTTTCTATCAATATTATGACTCTTGAAACTTCACAACTGTTACAACTGAAGAATGAAATCAGAGATACCCCAACCATTCTAGAATTAGTTGACCATTCTACAATCAAACTGGAAGGAGTCATTGAAGACCTAATCATCTTAGTTGAGTCCTAGAATTATCCAGCTGACTTTGTGGTATTACAACCTAAAACAAAGTTGGGGTGTCATCCTCTAATTTTGGGCAGGCCTTGGCTAGCCACAACAGATGCCTTTATCAGTTGCAGATCTGGTTCAATGACAATTTCCAATGGATATGAAACCAAACAACTTACCCTCTACCCTCACACTACACCCTTGATTAATAATGACAATTCCTTATGGGTGGATGTTGATGATCAAACAACTCAACCTATCTTGACTATCAGACAAGCCTTAAGCCTTAAAGATGCCACTGAGGATGAAGTAATTAATAATTTTATTTGTGAACCCTCCTCTGTGACTCCATAAACACATAATCAACTAGCTGCACTTTTGGAGTCAGATACCCAGGAAAACCTTAACTTTGAAGACTTACCTCAAACATCAGCTACCATCTCTTCTAAAAGTATACCAGCGGAAATTGAACCTGGCAAAACACTGAATATAAACCTCAACTTGACAGTTGTTGAAACACAACAATTAATGAAGTTAATTCTTGAACATAAGGAAGCATTTGTATGGGACTATACAGATATGAAGGGAATCTCTCCTGAATTATGTACTCATTGTTTCTATATCAAGGAAGATTGTCGACCGATCTGCCAATATCAACAATGAATGAACCCTAATTTAAGAGAAATTCTTAAAGAGGAACTTCAAAAATTGCTTAATGCAGGGTCTATATATCCTATATCTGACAGTGAATGGGTTTCCTCGTTGCTAATAGTTCCTAAGAAAAACAGGAAATGGAGAGTATGTGTAGATTATAGATCCTTAAATAAAGCCACTCAAAAAGATCACTTTTCGTTACCATTCATTGATTAGGTGTTAGATAGTTTGTCAGGGAATAAATTCTTCTCTTTCTTAGATGGTTTCAGTGGGTATAACCAGATCAAAATTGCACCCCAAGACCAAGATAAGACCACTTTTACTAGCCCATGGGGAACTTTTTCTTATAGAGTCCTCCTATTTGGACTATGTAATGCACCAACAACCTTTCAAAGAGAAGTTATAGGAATCTTTTCTGATATGATTAATGCCTCTATGGAAATTTTTATGGATGATTTTACCCCTTATGGTGTCTATTTTGAGGAAGCACTACAAAATCTTAAGAAAGTACTTAAACGATGTATACAATCCCACCTCTCCTTAAGAACCAAAAAATTTCATATGATGATGAGTGAAGGAGTGGTACTTGGACACTTTATTTCATCTCAAGGAATTCAGGTAGATCCATCCAAGATACAAGTCATTAAAGACCTTCCTATTCCCAAAACCCAAACAGATGTGAGAAGTTTCTTAGGACATGCTGGATACTATAGAAGATTTATCAATTTTTTTTCCAAAATAGGTTCTCCTTTGTTTGTGTTACTTATGAAAAATACTGAATTCAAGTGGACTAATCTTTGCCAGGAAGCATTTGATACACTCAAACATCAGTTATCTACAAATCCTATTCTAAGAGGATCTGATTGGACACTTCCCTTTCATATATCCTCTGATGCTTCAGATACTTCAATAGGAGTTGTCTTGGGACAAGAAGAAAATCATCTTGCTTATGCTATCTACTTCATTAGCAATAATATGAGTCCTGTTGAACTTAACTATACAGTTACCGAAAAGGAATTTTTAACAGTTATCTATGCTATTAAAAAATTTTGACATTACATCACTGGATATTCTACTTTTGTCCATACTGATCACTCAGCTATTAAATATTTAATGAACAAATTTATCACAAATGATCGAGTCACCAGATAGTTACTATTATTACAAGAATTTGATATTACAATTGTAGATAGACCAGGAAAAGAAAATGTAGTTGTTGATTTCCTTTCTCGGTTAACACCTGATGATAATACTCCAGTAGATGATTCCTTTCCTGATGAATATGTATTTGCAGTATCTTCTCACTCACTATGGTATGCAGACATCTCTAATTATTTGGTTGTAGGAAATTTACAACCACACCTATCCCACCGAGAGAAACGAAAAATCATTCAACAAAGTGCTCGGTATAGCTGGATAAGTGGGTGTCTTTTCCACACAGGACTTGATCAAGAAATCCGAAGATGCATTAGAGAAGATGAGGTTTATGATTTATTAAAATCTTGTCATGATGGCCCTTATGGAGGGTATTTTGCTGATAAAAGAACATCACATAAAATTCTCAGGATGGGTTATTATTGGCCCTCATTTTTTAAAGATGCAAAGAAATATGTTTGGGCCTGTGATAGCTGCCAAAGAATGGATCAACCTAATCATAGAAATGAAATTCCATTAAACCCCCAGGTAGTACTTGAACCATTTGAAATATGGGCCTTAGAGTTTGTAGGACCCATTAATCCTCCATCCAATCAAAAAGTTTATATATTAGTTTTCACAGATTATATGACCAAATGGGTGGAGGCTAAAGCACTCCATAGAGCTACTGAAGAAGTTGTTCTAGATTTTTTATTTGAAGATATCTTTATCAGATTTCGAGTGCCTAGAGAATTAGTCACAGATGGAGGACCTCCTTTAATCTCTCATGGTTTTAAAGACACCCTTCAAAAATATCATATTCATCATAGAATGACTACACCATACCACCCCCAAGCCAATGGACAGGTGGAAAGCACAAATAAAGTAATAGAAGCCATTCTCACAAAAATAGTGAAGGAAAACCGGAAGGATTGGTATCAAAGGCTCTCTGAAGCATTATGGGGCTATAGAACTACCTGGAGAAATAGTACAGGTTTCTCCCCCTATGAATTAGTTTATGGAAAAAGTGTTGTCTTTCCTGTGGAATTTGAAATCAAAACCTTAAGGAATTCTTTAGTTGTTAACCTTGATTTGACTGGTGCACAGACAACCAAGTTGCAACAACTTAATGAATTGGATGAAAAAAGATTAGATGCCATTCACCGGACAACTATGATTCAACAAAAAATAACAAAATGGCATGATAAAATCATCAAGCATAAGCAATTCCAAAAAGGTAATTGGGCTTTATTGTATGATTCTCGGTTTAAAGAATTTCAAGGGAAACTACGTACAAGATGGCTAGGACCTTACGAAGTGGACACTGTTTTCCCCAATGGAACAGTAAGGCTCCTTACAATTGATGACTCTAAAACACCGTTATTAATGAATGGTCACCGGTTCCATCTGTACCAGCGCCCCATTTCCAAAGAAGATTTTAAGGCCACATGTGTGGCAGATTCACATTATCTCTTTTTAGAGGAGCCTCCTGCCCCTCATTGCAATTATTTTTTATGAATTTTATTTTCTTAGTATTAGATTAAATTTCTTTTACTAATAATCCCTGTCAAGGAATGGCATGTTACAATTGATTCTTTTGCAGATTCTTGATCCAGAAAAGGCTTACCAAAAAAGGACAATCTTACTACAAGCAAATCCAAGCTTCATTTTGTGAAGCATTTCTCCCTCTTTCTTCAATCCATTCATCTTCATTTCCCATTCAACATCCCCATCACTCATCCTTCTTTATTTTCTTTCCTTTCCATTCCCTTTTCCTCATTTTCCCCATTGCTGAAACACCATTGTTCAACAACATTTTCCTCATTTTTCCCATTGCTGAAACACCACTCTTCAGCAGCATTTCTCCCATTTTCCCATTGCTGAAACACCACTCTTCAGCAACATTTTCCTCATTTCCCCATTTTTCCCATTGCTAAAACACCACTCTTCAGCAACATTTTTCTCATTTTCCCCACTGTTGAAACACCATTTCTTCAGCAGTATTTTCCATTGTTAAAACATCACTTTTCAGCAAACATCTTTCCATTCTTTTCCTGTTGCCGAAACACCACTTTTTCAACATTTCCTGTCAATAAAAACATCTTCTTCAGTTCCTTCACTCTCACTTCTCCTATTTTCATACTACATTATGTCCTTTTACTACCTTCTCCCATGATTAAACAAACCCTTGATACAATTTCTCTCATAAATCCAAAGTATCTCCCATGGTTACTGCAGATCTATTATGGAGAGACACTATATTTTTCGAAGTATGAATCAAAGGTAAAGATGAGGTATGTAAACTTTATATGTAAATACAATTGAACTATGGATAATGAGAAGATCCCGATTCATTATTATCATTCACTTAAAGTCACTATTTTAGCCGTAGTTGGGGGGGGGGAATATCGAAATTTTATGCCATCATTTCACATGAATCAAATACCGTCACTTCTTTTTACCCATCATTTCATTTTTTTTTACCATCATTTGCATGCCTTCATCTACAAAACTTACTTTGTTCGGGTGCAGTTACTTGACTCTTGACTCTCTGACTGTGCATTCTACTGAGTTGAATAACTATGGGAGGTCGTGTTATATGATATGAACCTGCCATGACAACCCTGCTAGAATTGTATCCAGAAGTCTACTAAATCTTTCAGCAAGCAGGTTGGATGGGTTATTTTCAGAGGCTCCAGGGATTTGATCAAAAACAGGTTCTTCAATTTGCTCGGAATCTTCAACAAGACCAGTCTATTGTTCAAGGTGTTCGGATTCCAATCAGAGAGGATGATATCGCACACGTTTTGGATCTTCACATCACTGGAATTCATTGGTTCATCCGCAAACACATTATCCTTAATGCTCAACAGGATTTTCTCTTACCAGGAGAACAAGTTGAGCCTAAAGGCTTGGGTGTTTGACTTAGCTCGTTGCCGCCTCCTTGGCCGAAAGTTGCAGATTTTGTCAAGAACTACCCAACCTGTGAAGGCCGATACTAGGTAGTTTACCTGTCCAACTTTGTCCTATTATCTCATTTAAGACATGCTAGAGTGGTCGACATTCCTCACTATCTGCTCGGATGTCTTAGAAATATGTCGCATTATTGTAAATAGGCTAAAAATCCCACCCTTTCCCTCACCCATCATCGTCTCGTTCAATTACTCATCCAAAAGGGTTTTACCCAACAAATACCTCTCCTAAACAACCCACCCATAAACCCTCAGGAAGTTGCTGAACATCCTGAAAATCCTCATGAAGAGCAACCACAAAACCTTCCTGACCTTAATACCTATTAATCTGCCTATAGACCCAATTGATCCAATTAACCCTTCTACCATACCAAGTCCACCCCACAATTTACTAGAATCATCTACCCCTACTGTTCATATCCTTAGCAATGATTTTGAGGCAGATAAACTTGATAACCCTCCCTGCCCCATCACTGAGGAAAAACCCACACGCAAAAGAAAGAAGAAAACTACTACTTTTCCTTTCTTTTTACCAAAAAAATGAACGAGGGCTTCAACAAAAACAACCTCTACTACCATTACCCTAAACCCCCAACCCATTTTGCTAAAAAACCATACACCTCCACTCTTCCAAATCCCAGAATTTTTATCTGTTCAACCCACGGGCACTGAAACACAAGAACCAGAGGCCCAAGGTGCTACAACATCATTTTCTTTACATCAAGTAGCTGTCACACAAGAACCAACTACTCATTTAGTAGCTAAAACACAAGATCCAGCTATAGCTGTTACACAAGAACCAGCTACAGCTGAAACACAAGAACCAGCTGCTAACTTCATTCCTAAAATACAAGAATCAGATGACCTGGGTGTGGCAATAGTAGTTGTCACACAAGAACCAACTACTCATTCAGTAGCTGAAACACAAGAACCAGCTATAGCTGTTACACAAGAACCAGCTACAGCTGAAACACAAGAACCAACTACTGACTTTATTCCTGAAATTCAAGAATCACATGCCCAGGGTGCTGAAACGCTATTTTTTTTACATCAAGGAGCTGAAACACAAGAATCAACTGCTGATTTTGTAGTCGCTCCATAAGAACCAGCTACTGAGGCTGTGACCTTTACACAAAAACCAGTCACCCCTCCTGATACACCGATGACAGATCAACAACCAGAACCAACAATGGCTTCTCTCTTACAAGAGAATGAGTTTCTAAGATCATAACTGGAATCTTACAAGCAAGAGCTGGTAATGGCAAAGGAAGCCTATGACAGGGAACTTGATTTGTATACCTTGGCTCGCATAACGGCCATGGCAGAGAAAAACACAAAAGATGATCAATATAGAGAGTATATGTGCAWCCRATGTGGGGATATTTATAATCAAGTAGGCTACAAAGMRGTTCAAATGCCAATGCCTGGAGCCTCCCCTGCACCTATGTCTTTTGCAGTTAAAAAAGAKGAACRCCCTAYTGTTACACAAGAACYAGTAGGACCTTCAAAAATTCCAAAAAACAAAGCTAATCTATAGGAACCMTGRCCTACACCAACTATTAAATCCGAAGCTCCTRTTTTCATTAGTAAAGMTGTTCAAACTYTGCATGTTGATGAATCTKCCCCTCCTRGCAAGATCAGTACCCCTACTCTTGTGGAACAAGCCACTCAGACTCTACCTCAGCCTACRACTTACGATGCTAAAACACAAACTCTACCTATTGATGAATCTTCCCCTCCTRGMAAGATCAKTACCCCTACTCTTGTGTAACAAGCCACTCAGAACCTACCTYAGCCTACCACCTGCGATGTTGAAACACAAACTCAACCATGGAATGAGYAGGTAATAATGGACAAATGGAAAAAGGAGTCTGCTATTACACAGGACAAAAGTTTGCARGAGCMCATACTACTTTGGCTGAACCACATCTATTCAAACTGGGAAGCTTTGGAGAAAACACRCAAAGAATTTTGTGCCCATAAGAAGCAGAATGAAGAGTTAAAAGGAAAATTGCTYCTGATGTTYGATTTGGTACAAAAATTGTTGGCTGCTASGAAACCATCCTCAAATTACTCTCTTTTCCTTATAGARCGACTTRCATTCTTTCAGATTAAATCAATCAAAGAAGGAAGACCCTATGCAGTGTTCAAACCAAAAGATTTTGTTCAAACTTTTGCAGAAGCCTCTACTACTGATTAACATCTATTATGTGAGGTATATCTTCATAATGAAGCCATTCCTGAGAACAAGCAACTTAATCTTAACCCTCTTGTTGGTGATATCCAAATTCGGGCACTTGTCTACTTCCTTACCAACCATATTACATGGAAAAATGATTTTCTAGCTGCCAAGCATAATGAAGATAACTATCTCCTCTGGATATGGCCAGAACCACAAAATGCTGCCACTTTTGTTGCAGAATATTATCAATTTTTGAAGAAACCAGGGATGACCTAATATATACAGAAACTACAGGCAATAGTACTTCAGGATTGCCAGCAATTCATTAAATCCACAAAGACTGCTGCCTTAAAAGCAAATAACATGTTTTGGCAACAATCTTCTGAGAAAAGGCAGGAGCACAATCCCTTTAGTCCTACCAATCTTGAGACAACAAACTCTCGGGTACCTAGTTACATCAAATGTGTCCAGCAATGTGTTGAAAATTGGATAGGCTATCAGTTCCATTTTCCCATTCTGTGGATACCAGTAGAGAAGTATCAAGTTCATCATAAGTTGCCCAAGAAGGTTGAAGTAGCAGCTTGGCAAAGGCTACAACGTGTTCAAGGATTGAGAGCCCCAACATACAGTACTTTCTACAACTACTACTTAAGTGATTTGCACGCCCAGAGTCAGTATCCAGATTTTGATTCAGATTGAAGTTGCCTGAGGACATGCAACCTTTTTAGTTGGGGGGGATGTTAGGACCCTATAATGTACCTTTTTGCTCACACTTTTTGCTATCATTACATCCTTTTCTCACTCATATTTAAGCCAACATTATCACCTTAATCTATTTTTCCAAAGGTATATAACGTTTCTTCTCTTTGCTATATGTTTAATTTGTTTTACATGTAATTTTACATCACTCTCATACTTAGCCATTAACCGGGAATATATAGTTGCTGAAACAGTTTGAAGACTGCAGTTAATATATCGTTGCTATTTGAAGACCACGTTGTTGAAACAATCAAATAGTATGCAAATCCCATTGCTGAAAGAGTCCATGATTTGCGATGCTGAAACAACATTTCACATACATTAGTAACAAGAAAAAGGAGCTGTTACACTGGCCACAACAGTTGTACCTTAAGCCAACACCATTACAACCACCATCGTATCTTGAAGACCACGTTGTTGAAACAGTCAAACAATACACAAATCCCATTGTTGAAACAGTCTGTGATTTGCGATGATGAATTTCAAATACAACAATAACAAGAAAAGATAAATAAAGGAGTTGTTACACCAGCTGCAATAGCCGTACCTCAAGCCAGATCCATTACAACCACTGTAACAACATTTTTCTATGGGAGATCAGAATATCCTATTCCAACATAGAATATTAGATGAGACTAAGAATAGGATTTGTATGTACACATGTAATTTTATGCTTAATTGTATTAAGGGGATTCTCCTCTTTAAATAGGAGAGAAATCAACGTTAGACGGGATTATGAAAGGCTTAGCTAGAAAGGAATTACAGAGAAGAAGCATGCTCACTTTGGATATTGTAACTCGTCACATTTGACAGATGAATAAAAGATCATTCTGAGCATTTCTTCTTAGTTCCTTTCATTTTTGGGGAATCTTGTGAGAAGGAGAGGGCCCACCTTCTTCACAATATTCACCCATTAGTTTCTATAGTGTGTTAGTGTTGTTTTTATCCATACCTTGTTAAAACTTTGTTTTGATGAAACTCTATTTCCACTGATTGTTACATTGCTTTCGTCAAATTCATTCCTAGGTAATTGTTAATCATTTGGATTGGTAATTCTGTTGCAGAATGAGTTTATGAAAGTGTGATAGTCAGAGACAGGTGCTAAATATTCCTACTTTGGGGAATAGGGTCATGTTCTCTGTTACAAAATAGTTAGTCTTCGGTAATTGTTAATCATTTTGATTGGTAATTCTGTTTGTAGAATGAGTTTATGAAAGTGTGATAGTCAGATATAGGTCCTGAAGATTCCTACTTTGGGGAATAAGGTCATGTTCTCCATTACAGAATAGTTATTCATCTTTGCAATATGCTTAAAGGTTCCTTTTTCCTAGGTTGTTGTTTCTTAATGTAATCCAGGATTCTTCTGATAATTATTTCCTTTTGAATCTTAAACTCTATAATAGATAGATTTCTTTTACTGTAATTCAGAGTAGAACTTCAGTCTGTTCAAAGCAAGGTGTGATTACTATAACTTTTACTACAACTTTGGATTTCTTTTGAGATTGAGCATATACAATGTGTGATTGCCTTTGAAATAAACAGACTTCCCTGGGTTGACAATTTATGTAACACTTGATTGTTTTAATTAATAATCAATTATAGTGACCAACATTTTGGCACCATTGATGGGGAAGGAAAATATAGATTTCAAAAGCATTTACGTTTTTCTTTCAGATGTACAGATTGCATGAGTGGACACGGACCCCCCAAGGAAACTGACCCTATAGATGGCAGGGGTAGAGGAAGAGGAGGAAGAAAGACTTTTATCGACCAGATTATATCAAAATCTGAATCTGTTGTTCCTCAACAACCAAGATTTCAAAAACCAAATCCTCAACCTCCCTTTCAAACGAACTTTGAAACAGAGACAGATGAAAAACCAACAGACAACATTGAGGATCGAGCAAGTGCAGTAGGGGAACAAACAAAAGAAACCATGTATGGATATAATGAAGAACTGCACCATGAAGAATAGGTAGGTCTTGAAGCAGAGGTAAACGATGAAAACTCTTTTTCTACCTTAGGATTTCCTAGTGGTGATATTCCTAGAGGAGTAGCTCCCATGAAGAATATTCCACTTTCATCTTTACCTAACTTTCATGGTTTATCTTCTGAAGATCCTGATGAATTCATTTTCGAGTTTGACATATTATGCAAAAGTTATGATTACATTTCCAATGATAAAAAATTAAAGCTATTCCCAACAACATTAAAGGGAAATGCATTAAGATGGTTCATGAGTCTTGGAGGTCATGTAATCACAACATGGGATCATATGAAACATAAATTTCTGCAAAAATATCAAGACTATTGCCGAACAAGAGAAAAAAGAGAGGAACTATTCAAGATGATACAGAAAGAGGATGAAAATATGGAGGACTTTGTGGAAAGGCTATAGTATAATCTACAAAGATCCAGTCACGCCGATGTAAGTAAAGATATTATTAAAACAACATTATTAAAAGGAGTAAGGGATGACTGTTTAGATATGTTGAATATGCTTGGAAAAGGGGACATATCTAAAGAATCATATGATGAAATTGTTAACCTCTGTAAAAGATGTTCAAGAAGAGTTGTAAGGAATAGATCAAACATCAAGGATACCACATTTTCAAGAGTTCAAAAATCAGCCAGTGGAGGAGCAACAAGAGCTGAAATAGGTAATCTACTTGAGGAATTTAAAACTGAAATGTTAAGTTCTTTTGCTTCACAAATTGACACCTTGCAGATTAAAAAGAAACAAGACAAAGTAGAAGCAGCTCTGTCCATCTTTTATTCCAAATGCAGAGAAAAGCACCCAAGAAGGGAATGCCCATTGGACAAAAAGCCAATTTGCGCCATTTGTGATAAGGATCATGAAACTCAACAATGCCCTTCTTTACCAAGAATCAAAGCAACATTACAACCAACTGATGAAGAAGCTAAAGATGTCTATCTGTTGACACAGAGAAGGCAATAGAAACCACGGGGACAAGGTATGAATCCCAATATGCCATTTACATCTTCTAATCGTTGGAATAATTATCCTTCTTTTAGTCAAGTAAATTACCTCCCCTTTAACCAAATGAAATACCCACCCTCCAATCAAATGAATTAACCACCCACCAATAAAATGAATTACCCACCCATGTAATAATAAAACCCTCGCTATATAGACCCAACAATATGGACACCTTGGCCTTCACAACAACAACCTTACCTTAACCAATGGAATCCAAATTGGAGAGGTCAACAACCCCCATTCCCAAATCAATTTCCTCAATTTCAATCACAAGTTAAGCAACCACTCCCTTTACCATTAGGTGCTCCACCGAATAATCAAATCATGAGGCCCCAACTACCTGTACAACCTAACCCTAACCCCAATAATAAGGTTGTGCAGTGCATTGATATTCAAAACCAGCCCATACTTTCTCTTTTCCCTTCACAATGCAATGATATTCATTTACAATCTGGGAAAATAGTAGAACCTATCATTGATGATTTTACCTCCTCTGATTCTGATAAAGAAGAAATAAAAAAGCACAATTTACCTGAAGAGGTACAACCATCCTCAAACACTGTTGCTGAAACAGTAGAACCACCATTCCCTGAGCATTTATCTTTGACTAAAACTCCTGAGCCACATGCTTTCAATCTTCTAGGGGAATTACAAAATCTCTATGTCAAAATTCCACTATTACAAGCACTAAGAGATGTACCAATTTATGCCAGAACTATATGAGACATTTGTGTTAAGAAACCCGGTACGAAAACTAAAGATACCCTCACAGTTCATGTCATGGGTGATTTTTCTGCACTAATGTCGAGTAAATCTCCTCCAATTAAATATAGTGATCCCAACCATCCTAATGTCACAGTGAAAATTGGAAAAACAATAATCCCTCGAGTTCTGGTTGACTTAGGTACTGCTATAAATATTATGACTCTTGAAACTTCACAACTGTTACAACTGAAGAATGAAATCAGAGATACCCCAACCATTCTAGAATTAGCTGATCATTCTACAATCAAACTGGAAGGAGTCATTGAAGACCTAATCATCTCAGTTGAGTCCTAGAATTATCTAGCTGACTTTGTGGTATTACAACCTAAAACAAAGTTGGGGGGTCATCCTCTAATTTTGGGCAGGCCTTGGCTAACCACAACAGATGCCCTTTTCAGCTACAATTCTAGTTCAATGACAATTTCCAATGGATATGAGACCAAACAACTTACCCTCTACCCTCACACTACACCCTTGATTAATAATGACAATTCCTTATGGGTGGATGTTGATGATCAAACAACTCAACCTATCTTGACTATCAGACAAGCCTTAAGCCTTAAAGATGCCATTGAGGATGAAGTAATTAATAATTTTATTTGTGAACCCTCCTTTGTGACAACAGAAACACATAATCAACTAGCTGCACTTTTGGAGTCATATACCTAGGAAAACCTTAACTCTGAAGACCTACCTCAAACATCATCTACCATCTCTTCTAAAAGTATACCAATAGAAATTGAACCTGGAAAAACACTGAATATAAACCCCAACTTGACAGTTGTTGAAACAAAACAATTAATGAAGTTACTTCTTGAACATAAGGAAGCATTCGCATGGGACTATACAGATATGTAGGGAATCTCTTATGAGTTATGTACTCATCGTATCTATATCAAGGAAGATTGTCGACCGATCTGCCAATCTCAACGATAAATGAACCCTAATTTAAGAGAAATTCTTAAGGAGAACTTCAAAAATTGCTTAATGCAGGGTTTATATATCCTATATATGATAGTGAATGGGTTTCCTTGTTGGTAATAGTTCCTAAGAAAAATGGGAAATTGAGAGTATGTGTAGATTATAGAGCCTTAAATAAATCCACTCAAAAAGATCACTTTTCGTTACCATTCATTGATCAGGTGTTAGATAGTTTGTCCGGGAAGAAATTCTTCTCTTTCTTAGATGGTTTTAGTGGGTATAACCAGATCAAAATTGCACCCCAAGACCAAGATAAGACCACTTTTACTAGCCCATGGGGAACTTTTGCTTATAGAGTCCTCCAATTTGGACTATGTAATGCACCAACAACCTTTCAAAGAGCAGTTATAGGAATCTTTTCTGATATGATTAATGACTCTATGGAAAATTTTATGGATGATTTTACCCCTTATGGTGTCTCTTTTGAGGAAGCACTACAAAATCTTGAGAAAGTACTTAAACGATGTATACAATCCCACCTCTCCTTAAGCACCGAAAAATGTCATATGATGATGAGTGAAGGAGTGGTACTTGGACACTTTATTTCATCTCAAGGAATTCAGGTAG